>JAVDBV010081815.1:0-17685 GCA_032619315.1 Piper longum | reverse complement strand
CGCCGCCCCTCCGCCCAACTCATTTTCCAGCCCGGGTTGGTTCAAGTCATTCGGGTTGGTCTGGTTCAGCTTGGTTCGGTCCGGTTGAACTTAATTTCAGCTCGTTTTCGTCCGTTCTTGCGCCGGTTTTGGTAATTCAAAAACTTCTATATTAGTTTACATGCATATTCAAAAACCCGTTTTTGGTAATTATTGATTTATTTATTTATTTGTTAATTAGTTTTAGTTTCTTATTATTTATATATTTGTTGATTATGATGAATGATTATGTGACTAATTATTTTTATTGATAATATATTTATTCATAAGTATTATTTTTATTCATGTTTACCTATTATTGATTAATTAATTGATTATTAATTATTTTCTAGTTCATATTATTATTTACACGTATTTAGTCGCATCTTCGTATATTTAATATTTATATTAATATTTCTCATGAATAGTTAACGTCAGTAAATTATTTATTTAATTATTTAGTATCTGTCATTAATAATTATATATTTACTTATTAATTTTAGTCTTATTTATGCGAATTAAATTTTATATATTTAATAATTTATTTTTCTATTCTCGTGTATGTTATTATGTATTTGTATGTCGTTGTGTATTTTTGTATTATATAATTATACTATTATTTTGTGATTAAATAATTTATGTCTATCCGTAGGACTCTCTCCCTCTCTGCTTGACTCCTTGCGTGTATGGTTTAATCGTATTTAATACGTAAGACAACATCGGTGGAGTTTATCGGATCCCTCTGATGTCGGGTCATTTAACCGTGTTTTATATGCAAGTTTAATAAAACTAAAAGGATGAGATCCCTTGTTAGTTTTCAAACTTTAGCTCCAGAAATTTATTATAAAAGCCTCATCCCTAAGCTTATTATATAAGTACGCGCTGTTTTACAGATTTCACGAATAAGAGAATGAGTGGTACGGAGATATGTATGGACCGTGCTAGTACTCCTTCAAACCATGAGGTAGTGCGGGTGTATGATGGTACTGCGTAATGCAGCGCATTCCGGAATATGTGGCACTAACTTACTTGTTCCTTTTGCCATTTGACTAAAGTGGCGGGTGATATGTAAGGTGTGAGGGCATAAGCGCTGTATGTATGTATGATTATGATTATGAGCCGTGCATGCTAGCCGGCATTTGTTTAAATATGTTTGCTTACTGCCCGGTGTGAGGCAATTTTTGAAGTTTTATAAGTTTTCGTGGGTAATGGAATACCCACTTGCCAGTTTCTATTAGTTATTTTTCGTACCAGTAACATTCGTTACTGACGGTTTTCTTATAATATATGTAGGTCTCTCAAATCCTGTATCGACTTCGGTAGAAGGACAGATAAATCCTACACACACTTGAGCTCAACATAAGATTTTCTTTCTTACATTTATTTATATTTGATGTATTTTGATTTTTATTTAACAATGTCTTCCATTCTCATTACACCAAAAGGGTTACTTCGATCTATTTAATAGATCGAGTCTCACTGACTAATAATATTAAACATGTCTCGACTCGATCGTAACTTTTTGATCCGGTTCTTAAGTGAACCAAAATTGGGGTGTTATAAGCGGAGTGCCTCGCCGCATAGTAATGAATAAAGTTTAGCGGAATGCCTCCCCGCATAATAATAAATTGAGGGTAGCAGAGTGCCTCCCGGCATGATAATAAATGGAATGTAGCGGAGTGTTTCCCTGCATACTAATAAATATATTGTAGCGAAATCCCTCCTAGCATAATAAGAAATAAAGTGCAGGGGAATTCCTACCCGCATGATAATAAATAGAGTTTAACAGAATGCGCCTCCCCGCATAATTAAAAATCGAGGTTAGTGGAATGCCTCCCCGCATGATCATGAATGAAGTGTAGAGGAGCGCCTCCTTATGTAATAAGTTATATATTGTAGCGGAGTGCCTCCCTACATAATAACAATTGGAGGGTAGCGGAGTGCCTACCCGCATAATAAGAAATAGAGGATAGCGGAATGCCTCCCCGAATAATAATAAATTAAATGTAGCTGATTACAACCCCGTATAATAATAAAAGGAGTGTGGCGGAGTACGTCCCCATATTGTAATAAATAGAATGTAGCGGAGTGCCATCCCGCATAATAATAAATAGAATGTAGCGGAGTGCCACCCCGCAAAATAATAAATAGAATGTTGCAGAGTGCCACTACACATAATAAAAAATTGAGTGTAGAGGAATGCCTCCCCGTATAATAAGAAATAGAGGGTAGCGGAATGCCTCTCCGAATAATAATAAATAAAGTGTAGCCGAATACCTCCCCGGATAGTAATAAATTTAGTGTAGCGGAGTGCCTCCCTACATAATAACAATTGGAGGGTAGCGGAGTGCCTCCCCGCATAATAAGAAATAGAGGATAGCGGAATGCCTCCCCGAATAATAATAACTTAAATGTAGCTGAATACAACCCCGTATAATAATAAAAGGAGTGTGGCGGAGTACGTCCCCATATTGTAATAAATAAAATGTAGCGGAGTGCCACCCCGCATAATAATAAATAAAATGTAGCGGAGTGCCTCCCCGCATAATAATAAATTGAGTGTAGAGGAATGCCTCCCCGTATAATAAGAAATAGAGGGTAGCGGAATGCCTCCCCGAATAATAATAAATAAAATGTAGCCGAATACCTCCCCGTATATTAATAAAAGGAGTGTGGCGGAGTGTGTCCCCGGATAGTAATAAATTTAGTGTAGGAGAGTGCCTCCCAGCATGATAATAAATGCAGTGTAGTGGAGTGCCTCCCCATATAATAATAAATGGAGTGTGGCGGAATGCCTACCAGCAAAAAAATAAATTGAAGGTAGCAGAATGCCTCCCCACATGATAATAAATATAATGTAGCGGAGTGTCTCCCCGTATATTTATGAATGGAGTGTAGCGGAATGCCTCCCCGCCTAAAAATAAATGGAGTGTAGCGGAATGCCTCCCGGCATAATAAAAAATAGAATGTAGGGGAATGCCTCACCGGATGATAAGAAATACAGTATAACGAAATGCCTCCGCGCATAATAATAAATTGAGGGTTGTGGAATGCCTCCCCGCAAGATAATGAATGGAGTGAATATGAGTGCCTCCATGCAAAATAATATATAAAGTGTAGCGGAGTGCCTTCCTACATGATAAGATATATATTGTAGCGGAATGCCTCCCCCCATTATAATAAATTGAGGGTAGCGCAATGCCTCCCCCATGATAATGAATAAAGTGTAGCGGAGTGCCTCCCCATATAATAGTAAATAGAGTATTGCGGAATGCCTCCCTCCATAAGTATAAATGAAGGGTAGCAAAGTGCCGCCCCGCATGATAATATATTAAGTGTAGCGGAGTGTTTCCCCGCATGATAATATATAGAGTGTAGCGGAGTGCCTTCCCTCATAATAAGAAATGGAGGGTAGCGGAATGCCTCCCCGAATAATAATAAATAAAGTGTAGCCGAATACCTCCCCGTATAATAATAAAAGGAGTGTAGCGGAGTGCCTCCTAGCATGATAATAAATTGAGTGTAGCGGAGTGCCTCCCCACATAATATTAAATAGAGTGTAGCGGAATCCCTCCCCGCAAAAATATAAATAGAAGGTAGCGGACTGCCTCCCCACAAGATAATAAATTGAAAGTAGCGAGTGTCTCCCCACATATTTATGAATGGAGTGCAGCTGAATGCCTCCCCGCCTAATAATAAATGGAGGGTAGCGGAATGCCTCCCCGCATAATAATAAATAGAGGGTAATGGAGTGCCTCCCCGCATGATAATAAATAAAGTGTAGCGGAATGCCCCCCCGCAAAATAACAAATTGAGTGTAGTAGAATGCCACCCCGCACAATATGAAAAAGAGGGTAGCGGAATGCCTCGCCGAATAATAATAAATAGATTGTTGCTAAATAGCTCCCCGTATAATAATAAAAAAAGTGAAATAGAGTGCGTCCCCGCATAGTAATAAATTGAATGTAGCGGAGTGCCTCCCACCATGATAATAAATGCAGTGTAGCGGAGTGCCTCCCCACATAATAATAAACGGAGTGTAGCGGAATGCCTACCAGAAAATAAATAAATTGAAGGTAGCAGAGTGCCTTCCCGCATGATAATAAATGGAGTGTAGCGGAGTGTCTCCCCGTATATTTATGAATGGAGTGTAGTAGAATGCCTCCCCGCCTAATAATAAATGGAGGGTAGCGGAATACCTCCCGGCATAATAATAAATATAATGTAGGAGAATGCCACACTGCATGATAATAAATACTGTTTAACGAAATGCCTCCCCGCATAATAATAAATTGAGGGTATCGGAGTGCCTCCTCGCAAAATAATATATAATGTGTAGCGGAGTGCCTCCCTACATGATAAGAAATAGATTGTAGCGGAGTGCCTCCCCGCATGATAATAAATGGAATGTAGCAGAGTGCCTCCCCGCATGATAATATATTGAGTGCTGCGGATTGTCTCCCCGCATGATAATAAATAGAGTGTAGTGGAATGCCTCCCCGCAAAATAACAAATGGTGTGTAGTAGAATGCCTCCCCGCATAATATAAAATGGAGGGTAACGGAATGCCTCGCCGAATAATAATAAATAGATTGTAGCTGAATACCTCCCCGTATAATAATAAAAAAAGTGTACAGAGTGCGTCCCCGCATAGTAATAAACTTAGTGTAGCATAGTGCTTACGAGCATGATAATAAATTCAGTGTAGTAGAGTGCCTTTCCACATAATAATAAACGGAGTGTAGCGGAATGCCTACCAGCAAAAAAATAAATTGATGGTAGCAGAGTGCCTCCCCGCATGAAAATAAATGGAATGTAGCGGAGTGTCTCCCCGTATATTTATGAATAGAGTGTAGCGGAATGCCTCTGCACCTAATAATAAATATAGGGTAGCGGAATGCCTCCCGGCATAATAATAAATATAATGTAGGGGAATGCCTCCGCATGACAATAAATTCAGTATAACAAAATGCCTCCCCGCATAATAATAAATTTAAGGTAACGGAATGCCTCCCCGTAAGATAATGAATGGAGTGAATCGGAGTGCCTCCCCGCAAAATAATATATAAAGTGTAGCGGAGTGCCTCCCTACATGATAAGAAATAGTTTGTAGCGGAGTGCCTCCCCGCATTATATCAAATGGAGGATAGCGGAGTGCCGCCCCCATAATAATAAATAGAGGGTAGCGGAGTACCTCCACGCGTGATAATATATTGAGTGCTGCGGATTATCTCCCCGCATGATAATAAATAGAGTTTAGCGGAATACCTCTCCGAAAAATAACAAATGGAGTTTAGTAGAATGCCTCCCCGCATAATATGAAATTGAGGGTAGCGGAATGCCTCGCCGACTAATAATAAATATATTGTAGCTTAATACCTCCCCGTATAATAATAAAAAAAGTGTAAGGGACCGCATAGTAATAAATTTAGTGTAGCAAAATGCCTACCAACAAAAAAATAAATTGAATGTAGCAGAGTGCCTCCCCGCATGATAATAAATATAATGTAGCGGAGTTCGTACCCACATAGTAACAAATAGAGTTTAGCGGAATGCCTCCATGCATGATAATAAACATAGTGCAGCAGAGTGCCTCGCAGCATAGTAATAAATAGAGTTTAGCGGAATGCCTCCGTGTATAATAATAAATTGAGGGTAGCAGAGTGCCTCCCCGCATGATAATAAATGGAATGTAGCGGAGTGTTTCCCTACATACTAATAAATATATTGTAGCGGAATCCCTCCCGGCATAACAATAAATAAAGTGTAGGGGAATGCCTACCCGCATTATAATAAATAGAGTTTAACAGAATGCCTCCCCGCATAATAAAAAATCGAGGTTAGTAGAATGCCTCCCCGCATGATAATGAATGGAGTGTAGAGGAGTGCCTGCTTACATGATAAGCTATAGATTGTAGCGGAGTGCCTCCCTACATAATAACAATTGGAGGGTAGCGGAGTGCCTCCCCGCATAATAAGAAATAGAGGATAGCATAATGCCTCCCCGAATAATAATAAATTTAATATACCTGAATACAACCCCGTATAATAATAAAAGAAGTGTGGCAGAGTATGTCCCCATATTGTAATAAATAGAATGTAGCGGAGTGTCATCCCGCATAATAATAAATAGAATGTAGCGGAGTGCCACCCCGCATAATAATAAATAGAATCTAGCAGAGTTCCTCCACGCATAATAATAAATTGAGTGTAGAGGAATGCGTCCCCGTATAATAAGAAATATAGGGTAGCGGAATGCCTCCCCAAACAATAATAAATAAAGTGTAGCCGAATACCTCCCCGGATAGTAATAAATTTAGTGTAGCAGAGTGCCTCCCCGCATGATAATAAATAGAGTGTAGCGGAATGCCTCCATACATAATAATAAATAGAGGGTAGTAGAGTACCTCCCCGCATGATAATATATTGAGTGCTGCGGATTGTCTCCACGCATGATAATAAATAGAGTGTAGCGGAATACCTCCCCGAAATATAATAAATGGAGTTTAGTATAATGCCTCCCCGCATAATAAGAAATGGAGGGCAGCGGAATGCCTCACCGATTAATAATAAATATATTGTAGCTGAATACCTCCCCGTATAATAATAAAAAAAGTGTAGCGGAGTGCGTCCCCGCATAGCAATAAATTGAGTGTAGCAAAGTGCCTCCCAACATGATAATAAATGCAGTATAGCGGAGTGCCTCCCCTCATAATAATAAATAGAGTGTAGCGGAATGCCTACCAGGAAAAAATAAATTGAAGGTAGGAGAGTGCCTCCCCGCATGATAATAAATGGAATGTATCGGAGTGTCTCCCCGTATATTTATGAATTGAGTGTAGCGAAATGCCTCCCTGCCTAATAATAAATTAAGGGTAGCGGAATACCTCCCGTCATAATAATAAATAGAATGTAGGGGAATGCCTTATCGCATGATAATAAATACAGTTTAACGAAATGCCTCCCCGCATAATAATAAATTTAGGGTAGCGGAATGCCTCCCCGCAAGATAATGAATGGAGTGTATCGGAGTGCCTCCCCGCAAAATAATATATAAAGTGTGGCGGAGTGCCTCCCTACATGATAAGAAATATTTTATAGTGGAGTGCCTCCCCGCATGATAATATATTGAATGCTACGGATTGTCTCCATGCATGATAATAAATAGAGTGTAGCAGAATGCCTCCCCGCAAAATAACAAATGTAGTGTAGTAGAATGCCTCCCCGCATAATATGAAATTGAGGGTAGCGGAATGCCTCGCCGAATAATAATAAATAAAGTGTAGCCGAATACCTCCCCGTATAATAATAAAAGGAGTGTGGCGGAGTGCGTCCCCGGATAGTAATGAATTTAGTGTAGTAGAGTGCCTCCCAGCATGATAATAAATGCAGTGTAGCAGAGTGCCTACCCACATAATAATAAACGGAGTGTATCGGAATGCCTTCCCGCAGGATAATGAATGGCGTGTACGGAGTGCCTCCCCGTATAATAATTAATGGAGTGTTGCGGAATGCCTCCATGCAGAATAATAAATGGAGTAGCGCGGAATGCCTCCCTAGATGATAATAAATGGAGTGTAGCAAAATACCTTCCTACATGACAATAAATGGAGTTTAGCGAAATGCCTCTCTACATAATATTAATATGAGTGTAGCGGAATGTCTCCCCACATAATAATAATAATAGGAGTTTAGCGGAGTGCCTCCCCGTATAATAAAAAGACTTTGGAATAGGGAGTATATTTGACTTGTTTTTTTGATTATACGACTTAGTGGTTTTATCACAAACCCGGAATTGCCTCCGCAGGTGTATAGGTACTGGCATAGATTTAGAGCAGGGTTGGTTGATCTTTTACCAACCATGTTTTGGAGAAAATGATAATGCATTGGACTTTATTTTTATTTATTTGAGTTATAAATGTGGCTATGGAAAACGGGTTAAGACTGTGGGACAATTATTATTATGTCTTGTTTAATTTACTTTGAATGAATCATACTTGTTGTTTGATTTTTACGTAACACCCGGCCAGATAGGCTCACACTATTGTGAAAAATAGCGGGTTGTTACAGCAGCACATCATCTCCACTCGCCATAGGATGGAAGATATTGCCAATCCCCAAGTCACCACACTCCTGTGTGCCGGAGTTGGAGAAGACCACCCTGAGCAAGGGAAAGAGTTGGGGAAGCGGACAATTTCCAGAAAGTGCTCCGATCGACTAGTACTGTCTTCAGTCATACCCTCAACACTAGTCTTCTCTTTGTCACACCGGTTATCATCCATGAGGAAAAGGAAAAGGAAACAGGAAAAGAGCGGAAACAGCTACGAATAGCTGATTTCGGGGAGGTTTTATGACTAGAGCCGGTTGTACCCGGCCCTGAAGTGGTGTCGAAATTGAATAAGGTGAAGTTATATTTGGATCTGGGTGGAGTACCGCCAAAGTTCGGAGTCATCGTCACCGGAAACTATTCAGAAAGTGAGCCATCTGATAAGATTTAAAACATAGCAAGGGAAAGCACCAGTAAACAACGGAACTTAGGGGAAGTTTTTTTGACCAGAGACGGTCGTTCCCGGGCCTGAAGCGGTGACTAAAGTGAATGAGAAGGAGTGTTCTACAAGCCAAAAGTAAGATTGACATGTTTCCGCATCTAAAGTCACCAGAAAGGTCCAAGAAAAAGCCTGTCTGAGAAGAGAAGAAGAAATAGAACAGGAAGACGCAGCGGAAAGACATATATTGACCGTCGTGTTCCGTCCAACGATGGTCGTTCCCGGCTCTGGTATGGTACCGAAAGTGAAGCTAGCAATGAGATATACGGGTTTAAGTTGAGTCCCATTGGATTTAGTAGCCTCTGTCGCCGGAAACAATTCAAGAAGTTACCCATCCAACAAGGAAGAAGACAAGAACAAAATAAGAAAGAGTAGTAAATAGTGCATTTGCGGCCATTTTCTGATCAACTCCGATCGTTCCTAGCTCCGGTGTAGTATCCGAAGTGAATCCAGAGAGAGGATATACAAACTAAAGCCGAGTCTCATGAGATTTTGCCGTTGTAGTCACCAGAGAAATTTTGGAAAATAACCCATTGGATAAGGGTGAAAACAAAACAGAGGAAACCAGCAGTGAACGCGGACATTTGCGGCTTTTTTCTGACTAACGCCATTCGTTAGCACCCTCGAAGAAGTGACGGACGTGATTTTGGAACAGTGATTTACAAGTCAGAGTCGATTCCCACGGGATTCAATAGCCGCTATCGCCGGAAAAGTAGACGCCGAAGTTTCTTGTTTCACACATAGGTGGGTCTGTCGTGCCCAATTATTTGACCAAGTCCGCTTGTCCGCTAGATCCATGACCATATCCATCTGCCACTAATTGATCAGACCTGTGTCCGACACCCATCTCCTACCCTGATTGGAGTTGGTGCACTTTACACCACCCGCAGACAGGCGTACGCAGAGAGAAAAGAGAGTTTGCGCATGCCACCTGGCCGGGTCCTGTATTTATTTGGTTTGAACAAACCCGAATTGGTCAGGTTCGATCTATTATAAATTCGGAAATAATTTAAAGGTTTTCTACACCTCGGATCGAGGCAAAATTTGCTATCCCACCGTTTTTTATGCTCCGTATGCAATGGCGGGGTTATTTTAAGGATTCAAAGAGTAAAAATAGATGAACCATGGCATGGGAGTCAAGATTTCAGAGAATTGATTTAAAGGTGGCAAAAATTCACTCTTTTTTGTAACTTGTAAAATTAAAGGAGAAATATTGAATTGTAAGTGCTAATATCAATGTGGACTGATTTAGGGATTCAAGTTGAACCCTAAGGAACCATTTCTTGTGTGTCATTTTGGTGCTTGTGATATCATTTGCATTATTTTTTATTGTCGCACTATCTCTTTGCGCGGCAAGGGCGCCTCGTTCCCGCCGAACACTTCAAACCTAGATCAAATTCACAAGAACCACGGTCCATGGGGGTGGACGATCCCGTGCCCGAACATATTTTTGGCGACTCCACTGGGGACCGTTGAGAGGTAGCAATGCAGTTTGAAAAGGTAGTGTGTTCATAAACATGGCCCCTGAGACAAGGAATTTTGCAAAACAAAAAGGTTCTAGTGAAGGAGAACCTTCCAACGTACTCGCAACAAATCAATTTGAAGTACAAGTACAATCCACTGTGAATGTGGGCAAACTAGCTGCCCTGCAACATGAAAACCCAAACATGAATGAAGAACTTCGAGAACAGATTAGACAACTTGAATCGGCACTTGATGATGCACTCGCCTTAAATAGGCGAGCCTCCATTGCAATGGGAAGTGCATCCAGAAGAGATGATGCCAACCCAGCAAACTAGCGAAGTCTAGATGAAATAGACCAGCCAACAAACCGGCCAACTCTAAACATAGACCAGCCAGCAAACCGGCCAACTCTAAACATAGACCAGCCTGCAAACCGACCGATAACAAACATTCTTATGGCGCCACAGCAGAGGCCTTCGGCGACCGCCCCAGCCAAGTGGATTTGTCAAACACCCCTCAAGTGAATAACATGTTTTCACATGTCACAAGCATCCCCTTTGATGATTTCACCGTCCGAGCCAAGTTGGGGACAACGCCATCCCACTATGCAACCGAGTCGGACTGAGCATAGTCCACTCTCACATTCAACTTGGTTTCCACAACCACCATACTACCAGCCAACATACCCATACCCATGGTATAACCCTGCTATCCCCCAATCCTCAGTTTCTACGGTGTTTCCGCCCCTTATTACCACCACAGTACCCATCCCAACTGCGCCGCTATTGGTGTCAATGCTTCAACCATTAGTTCCTATCACAGTAGCTCCACTACCAATTAATCATCCACTACAAGTCTACCCTAGAGTGGTTCCAGCAGCACCAGCTGCCCTATTTGTAGTGGTTTAAGATGCCCGTATTGATGAGTTAAAAGTTGCAATGGATGTACAAGCCAAATTGATTGCCACACTGATAGCGTATATGAATAAGGAACCAAGTCAAGCAGTGAAGCATCTGCGTCCCTTAGCTGATGAAGTATACACAGAAAATTTACCAGAAAAATACAAGCGCCAACCTTCAGCAGGTTCGATGGAGATGGCAATCCATGTGATCACATCACAATTTTTTAGATTGAGTCTAGAGCAATTGCAACAAACGAGAAGTTAAAATTGCAGCAATTTCCTGCATCCCTCAGTGGTAATGCCTTAAGATGGGTCAATAATCATCCACTGGGATTAATCAGCTCATGGGATAAGTTTGTTGAACAATTCATGGAACATTTTTAGTCAGTGGAGATCCCAGTGAAGATAGAACACTTATGACAATGTCAGAGAGAACTGGGTGAGCAATTTGCAACATATGTGAAGAGGTTTATAAGTCTAATATCCCAGATGAAAGAGACGCTTGATATCAAGGAACTTGTTAAGATTTGTGCAATGAATGCCGGACCGGCTGCTTGGTTCTTAAGTAGTGCACAATGCAACACTTTTGAACAACTCTTTGAAATGGTGTTGATCTTCGAGGAACTTGGAAGGGTTTCTTCTTCCTTGAAGAATGCTAAGGCTTGAACCAATGCTATTACTGAACTTGGCGAGCAAAGTCGGGAAAAACAACAAAGGAACAACAATGAAGGAAAAAAATCAGCGCCCCGACAACGGCGTAAATGGAGGAATATAGAGGATTACACCTTCAATGTTGGAGACACCGAAAGATGGTTCGATGTTTTGGTTAAGCAAGAAAAGATTACACCATGGACATCGAAGAATCCACCAAAGATGGAGGATGAGAAGAAGGATAATTTCTATCGCTACCATCAAATGGTTGGCCATCCAACAGTGAAATGTTAGAATATAATGGAGAAGATTCAAGAATTACTCCACAAAGGGGAAATCAAATATAGAGCTCCCATAGTACAAAAAGCACCGGCTGTGAATGTTATGACAACAAGTCATATGACCTTGTCGTTGAAGGGGCCAGATGAAGACAAAGAAAAGGATGGACTAAGCAAGGGCAAGGAGCTCGAGGAAGTGAAGTTAGAAGAGTAGAAGTACCCTGAAATAGATGAAAGTAAGAAGGAGGAAGCTCCGTTGAGTTTAATGAAGGAAGGAAAGAAGGTTGCTCCTCCTCCCACACTAAAAAAGGAAGCTGACCAATTGATGATTGTGAATTTGTGCACATGTTTGACGTATTGCACTTCTCACCCACTGCCCGGTTCACGGTTGAACAAGCTTTGTCGGAATTTGCAATTTGAAATGGAGAAGAAAGTTTCTTCATGAGATCAAGTGGAATAAAGGACTACCTCACTGATGTAGAGTATTTGGGACATCCTCTACCTGTTTTACCTAGAGTGAATAAGGAACAAAGATCCCATACCAACCCGTCTTGGCCACATGCTGATGATACTTTACCAATGCTAGTTCGAATCATTACTTTTTCCAATGATGATTTGTGTCACTCTGAGCCCAACCGCAATCGACCATTGTTTGTCACTATGGAGCACCGAAACAAGCTTATTCGGCTTGCACTTGTGGATCAAGGTTTATCAGTCAACATTCTTCCTATTCAAGTGTTGTTTGAATTGGGTTATACTAAAGAAAATCTCAGGCCAGATGATACCACAATCAATTCAGTATCTCCTATACCATGTGAGTCGTTAGGGACAATGCGCTTACACATCTCTGTTGGTCCATTCAGTTTACCACATATATTCCATGTTTTAGAAGTTGATCCAATGTGGCACATGCTTCTTGGGCGACCTTGGATTCATGATCACCTAAGCGTGCCATCCTCATGGAACCAATGCATTAAAGCTACATCCAATAAAGGAGGTCAAATCCAAGTCCGGGGGCTAGCAAACCCGTTTGCAATTAAAGAAGCACACTTTGCGGATGCCGCATTCTTCATGGAGGGAAATGTCCTGAAGTTGGCTCGAGCACAACCATCTAGTCATGTCTATCCTGCTACACTTGATTTGAAGATTTTATTAAACCAACGGCCAATTATCCGCCACCAAAGCTTCCTAAAGTAGCAAAGTTACACAAGTTGTCATTTCCATCGGCACCAGCAATTTCACCAGGACCGGAAGCTTCATCAGTACCTTTAAGGGTAATAGTGCATTCAGGAGTACCAAAGCAAAATGTTAAAGAAATGCCACCACCCCAAGAAGTGCAAAGTCAAAAAGAGAAAGATATATTGGTAACTGAGGATGCTGCCATGGTATTAGGACAATGGGAAATGCCGGTGACGAACTTTTGTGAGAAGGAAGTAATTACACTTGACCCATGCCCATTTACTTGGAAGAAAAAGAATGCAATTCATTGGATGAATCGGAGATAATAACCCTAGAAGCGGAAGATTCAATCAAGTCGGAATTATTTCCTTATTGTATATCAAGTAAAAATGAAGGATCCGACCGTGGTTAGTAGGAACAATAGTTCATGAAGAAGGACTACATGATCAAGAAGTACAGCAAGCACCAAGTTATTTCGAAGAGGGAGTTACTCTAGCTGCAAAACAACTTGTGGAAATTAATTTGGGAACTTATCAAGAGCCCCGTCCGACTTTTCTTAGGCGAGGTTTAGAAGAAATGGAGAAACGAGACCTCATTGATTTACTTAGAAGCTACAAGGACTGTTTTACATGGTCATATGATGAGATGCCAGGTTTGTCATTGGAAGTTGTAGTACACCACCTTAAGTCGGTTCGTCCAGTAGTTCAAGCTAGAAGAAAGTTCAGCCCACCAATCAAGGCCATGATTGCAACAGAGATAGAGAAGCTAAAGAAGGCAAACTTGATTCGTGAAGTCAAATACCCTGAATGGTGGTTAGCAAATGTTGTCCCGGTAAAGAAGAAGAATGGCTAGATAAGGATTCGCGTAGATTTCTGAGATCTCAACAAAGCATGTCGCAAGGAAGCATTTCCTTTACCAATTCCTGATATCTTACTGGATAATGTAGTTGGTTGTCAAATGTTTTCTTCCATGGATGGATTTAGTGGATATAATCAGATTTTTATGGCAGTTTAAGATGAAGAAAAGACGGCTTTCTACATTCCTGTTGGAATCTATTGTTATAAGGTAATGCCGTTTGGTCTAAAGAATGCAAGAGCCACTTATCAATGGGCGATGTAGTATATTTTTACAGACATGCTACATGCGAAAATGGAGGATTTTGTTGATGACATAATTGTAAAGTCAAAAGCAAGAAGTGATCATTGTAAGGTGTTGCGAAAGGTACTTCACCAGTGTAGAGTAAATAACTTGAAGTTGAATCCACATAAATGTGCTTTTGGTGTCTTGTCAGGACAGTTTCTCGGATTTTTGGTACATGAGCGAGGAATCCAAGTTGATCCTACCAAAATTCAAGCTATCATAGATATGAGTTCACCTACATCTTTGCGTCAATTGCAAAGCTTCCTTGGAAAGATCAATTATATTCGAACATTTGTTCCAGACTTGTCATCAAAATTTTTGCCACTCACCAAGTTGTTAAAGAAAAGTAACAAGTTTGAGTGGGGGGAAGCATGTGAGCAGGCCTTCGAGGATATAAAGACAGGATTGCTAAAGTCTCCAACTCTACTTACTTCAATACCAGATAGACCACTTATTCTATATATTTCTCACACAGAAGCAACACTTGCAGCCATCTTAGCCCAAGCTGATGACCTTGGGAGAGAACGACCTATGTATTACTTAAGTAGAGTTATGACTTCAATTGAACAAAGGTGCACAAAGATAGAAAAAGCATGTTTAGCTTTGGTGTTTGCTTCGCAGAAATTGCCACATTACTTTCTTACACATGAGGTACATTTGGTGGTACACGATAATCCGGTTCGATACCTACTTCAACAACCAGCCTTGTGAGGAAGAGCAACAAGATGGATCTGGAAGTTAATGGAGTTTGACATCAAGTGTGTCACACAAAAAGCAGTGAAAGGTCAAGCAATTGCTGAGCTACCCGCTAACCATTCGGTGCTACCATCCGAGGGGAAAGAAGAAGAAGTCCATTTCCACACAGATAGGAAATACTAAAATGGACTTTGTGTATTGATGGAGCAGCTGTGGGGATGCGTGGAGGAGCAGGACCCACTGAAGGAGCTGGGGTTGTCTTAGTAGAGCCTTCTGGGAAGATGCATTTACATGCTTACAATTTAGCATATTTTTGCACCAACAATAGTGCAGAATATGAAGCAATAATACTTGGACTGTTGCTTGCAAAGGAGTTAAAAGTGGAATGCTTGCTAGTTTGAGGCGACTCATTGTTGGTAATCCAACAAGCCGCAGGAAATTTTGAAGTTAAAGAGGCACATTTAGTAGTATGCAAGGCGTGTCTGATGCAATTATTGAAGAATTTCAAAGAAGTGATCTTTGAACATATCCCACATTCTACGAATCGCATGGCGGATGCCCTCGCTGTATTAGCATCGAGATTCATTGCTAAAGGAGAAGTTATAGGGCGAATTATTTGGTTTGCTCATCATGATACGCCTGCTGGTGCGGTCTTACCGTCAAGCATGGTGGTTGAAAGCTTTGCACTAGAGGAGTTTGAGGATTGGTATGGAGATATCGTCAACTTTTTGGCACACAACCAACTACCCAGTGATCGATACAAGGCTCGTGAGGTGCGGCGAATTGCAGCGCGTTATCTCATTGAAGGAGAATTATTGTATCTGTAAAGACAAAGAAAAATAATAAAATAAAATAAATAAAATAATAATAACGTTCGACGCGGTGGGATCGAACGTGAGGAAAATTTTATTTTATTTAAAAGAATTATCATTAGCTGGTTAAGTATGATTTACCCGTTTAACCAGTTAAGTTACCCATTTAACCGGTTAAGTGAACCATGCCGTGTAACCGTTTAAATGGTTAAGTAAATCATGTCGATTACCCAATTACATAGTTAAAAATATTACGGTGAAAGGGTGCTTCCACGTACCCTAGCAGTCACTTATATCATTATAAAAAGGAGAAAGGGGAGAACATCATCTTCATATTTCTTCCTCATACATATGCCAGTTTCCTCCTTTTCTCGGGTAATTTTCCTTATCTTCTTTTTTCTAAGTTTTCATGCATACATATATTACAATCGATAATAAACTTCAAAATCATGGAATTAAAGTTTTAAATCAACAAAACTTAATGAAAAAGAAATAAATTGGAAAAGTCGGAGTTTTTGGTGTGAACAGTGCCGACGACGGTGGGTGAAGAAATCCGGCCAGCCGGGGCAGCGATTGAGTTGCAATCTGGTCGGGAAAGGTCCTTGGAGGGTCGAGGTGTCTAAGGGGATGACCCAATCGGACCGGCGATGCTCGCCGGTGGCGGAATCGGCGATGCAACGGGCGGGCGGCGGAAATGCCCAATCTGCTGTAATTCGACGATTCTTGCGTCGCCGTGGCCAAGGGTTGTTTGGAATAAACCTTGGAAGCACGACGGAGCTGTACGGTGGTGGCCGATGGCGGTTGACGGTTGCCAGAGGCGCACGAAGCGCAGTCGCGACCGTGATCAAGTTGATGACTTCGTCGGTAGATTGCCGGCAAATCATGATAGCAATACTTAAATGTCATAGTTAGAATCAAAGATGGGGCGGAGATGAATCGATTCACGGTGGTAGATTGGCCGGTGGTGATCGGACGACGATGAACAGTGTGTCAGAAAACACTCGATTACACATCTGTTTTGGAGAGAGTTGGGGAAGAAGATGGCAGATTCGTAAATATGAATTGACTCGACACCGGTTCGAGTTAAAAAAATAATATCAATTCGAAATAAATCTTTAAAAATAATTAAGTTAATGAGATACGAGTTAAGTAGATAAAATAATAATTTAATATATTATACTACGAAATTACGATGTTAATAAAATTACGGTAATAAGAAACGGTTAATAATTAATCGGCTTGTTAGAAGCGGTTAAATTAAATCGAGTGGTTAATAAATTATAATCATATAAAAATTGAACCATTATTAAATTAAATAAATTAAATAATGGGGTTAAGAATATCCTTAAATTAGGATAATGCAAATTAGTTAAAGAATATACTAAAAAGAGTAATTAAATTCGTGGTTATAAATTAATATTTATTTTATTAATTGCCAAGGGAGAATTATGAATTTAATAATTAACTTAAAATTGAAAAATGTCTTAAAAGAGTATGTCACATGAATAATCAATTATCTAAATAGAATCATGGAAGATAAGATATTTAATATGGCATATTATTTAGTTGCATGTAGGTTATGCAAATAAAATTATACTAATGTATAATTTTATGCTTTCACCCATATTAGGGTTAGCGGATCACAGTCGGACGAATCACAAGTTAGGTAAGTACAATAGGTAGAATGTCGTACTTTCCTTATTGGTAGCCTAGGTCGGCCTGAGCCGAAATTCGACCACCATGCACCGAGTGCAACCGGGGTCAAGGAATTGACTAAGTCCGACACGGGGCCGAATTATGTATGTAAATTATATATTATATCGAATTATTTTTGAGTAGTGGTAACCGCCCCACAAAAAGGCTACGGCCAGGGTGAGTGAGACACAGCGATTCCTCCATCGCACTGAAGTGTAGTGATAAGCCTCCTTATAAAAAGGCTACGGCCGGGGTGTGTGAGGCACTCGCACAGGGTCTAGTGATAGCCTCCCCATAAAAAGGCT
>JAVDBV010081797.1:0-27474 GCA_032619315.1 Piper longum | reverse complement strand
TCCACCCTTTTCAGCGTCGGCAAGGAGATGATCGGCGCCACCACCACCCTCGGCCTCATCCCCTTCTTCCACATCTATGGCCTCACCGGCATTTGCTGCGCCACGCTACGGAACAAGGGCAAGGTGGTGGCCATGAACCGGTTCGAGCTGCGCTCGTTCTTGGACGCGCTCATCTCCCACGAGGTCAACTTCGCCCCCATTGTACCGCCCATCATGCTCGCCCTTGTGAAGAACCCCGTCGTCTCCGAGTTTGATCTCAGCAGGCTTAGGCTCCGAGCGGTCATGACCGCCGCCGCTCCCCTCGCCCCCGACCTCCTCGCCTCCTTTGAGCAGAAATTTCCAGGCGTTCAAGTCCAGGAGGTATTAGTTATTCTAGGCAAGATTAGAGGTATTAATAATTAATTATACTCCCTCAACGTGATCTGCCAGGTCCAACTTACATTACTAATAAATTTTAATTTTACAGACAAATTTTAATTAATTAATAGGATAAAAGATAATAATTTAATTTCGTATTTTATTTTAATTTTTTTGTTTTTTAATTAGTTAATTTTCCTAATTTTAATCCGAGGTTAGTTTTAAATTCTCTTTTTATTAATAAAAATAGATATCACTAAATTTGTTAGTGATTAAATTTATAATCTTAAAAAATTTACAGCAATTGTTGAAAATTACAATTAATTCATTATTGTTTTTATTAGAATTTTTGGGCACTAGAGTCCAAGTGCATTAATTATATATGAGTCTAATATACTTGGGTGATAGGTTATATGGCTAATATGAACTACACCTTATATCTGATGCAATTTAGTGGGTTCTAATACTTAAAACTCTACTTAAATAGATTTACAAGTAAATAATTATGATACATATAAATTTTTAAATCAATTTAATAATTTCAACATTCATATTTTATATCATTATTAATGATATTTTTTAGTGATAAAATTGATAATCTTAATAATGTTAAAAATTAAAAATTCTCTAAAAATGTATCTTATAGCGCTAAGACCAGGAGGTACTAATTGTAAATGGGCTAATGATGTTTGATAGTAACAAAAAATAATAGTAGTAACTACCGAAAATTTTTCTATTATCTGTGGTAAAAGTAACTAATATCAAATGCACTGACTCGCAATATAAAAAAACTGGTAATTCTGGTTGGCATATGGATTGCCGAGTTCATCACTCTGACCCATAACAAACGTTACACCTGACTTTATTATTTTTTTATAGAAGTAACTATTCGAAGCTTTGAAATCTATCAATAACATCCTAAAAAATAGGATTAGCTAAATATAATCAGACATAATATTAAAGCTTACTCATAATGCCAAACTTTATTTGTAGGCGTATGGATTGACGGAGCACAGCTGCATCACTCTTACTCATGCTGATCCGAGCACAGGAAGGTGCATGGCGAAGAGGAACTCAGTTGGATTCATCCTTCCCAACTTGGAAGTGAAGTTCATCGACCCAGATACCGGCAAATCTCTGCCTCCGAATACACAGGGTGAAGTTTGCGTTAGAAGCCAGTGTGTCATGCGGGGTGAGACCATTATCCATCCGATGATCATGTTTAGCAGTATATTAATCATGCTTGATAGAGATGTACACAAATAGAATGATCAATATGTAGACCACAAGAATGTTGAATTTGTACAGGTTACTACAAGAACGAGGAGGAAACAGAGAGAACCATTGATGGGCAGGGGTGGCTCCACACCGGCGACGTAGGCTATATCGACGACGACGGCGATATCTTTATAGTAGACCGAATCAAGGAGTTGATCAAATACAAAGGCTTCCAAGTGAGATTAATCTTCATTTCGTCCATAAACTCTGGCTACCCAACATTGTAGACAAGTAATCCATCTTGTATGTAACAATATTGTATGTGATCAGGTAGCTCCTGCAGAACTGGAAGCCATCCTTCTGGCCCATCCATCCATTGAAGATGTTGCAGTGATCCCGTATGTAATAAGATCAAGTAAACTTTAAAATATTCATCATAAATTTAACAAATAGAGGTTGCATAATTGGATTCATGTTCTTGAATTTGTGTTGCAGATTCCCAGATGAGGAGGCAGGGGAGATCCCTGTGGCATGTGTTGTGAAGAAAGCAGGATCGAAAGTGAACGAAGGTGAGATCATGGAGTATGTTGCGTCTAATGTGGCTACGTACAAACGGGTGAGGGCAGTGCACTTCGTTGACACCATCCCCAGGTCTCCTTCTGGGAAGATAATGAGAAGGTGGCTTAAAGAGCATGCAGTGAAGAATCAACGAAGTGGTAATAAATGGTGATCATACCCAAGGAACAAATTAACGGTGTATCTGAAACAAGTTGTGGGCTATATCATGTGCACCATGATAGCAGTTTCTTCGTTATAACCTGTCAAGCATATGCTTCTTTACATTATCATTTATAAATAATTTTTATAAGATGTTTAGACTGTTGTCTTACCTAAACGTTTGTTCTAATTCTATAATCAAAATCCTATAAAAGAAAAATAAGAATTTGTGGATCTAATTCGACTTGTAGTGGACCTTGCAAATTGTAACCGAGGTTGCTTGTTGGTAATTTCGGATAGAATTCGGAATTGAACTAACTGATGAACACATGGTTTAAATTTTGACATGATAAGTCCAATGAAGTAAACTTGACCTTGTGTTCACGTAGGTCTCAAATTTTGACATGATAAGTCCAATGAAGTAAACTTGACCTTGTGTTTACGTAGGTCTCAGCCTCACTTTGGTTAAAACTGTACCAAATTATTGATTCAATTAACTGAAATAAGGTAGTTTGGTCAATTAAATAGAATCCAAATTACAATTGATAAGGAACTGAAGTTTGATTTTAATCAAATTCCAAACAAATTAACAAAAATAATAAATCAACAACAATACTTTTATAATAAATAGTATGTATTTTAATAGTACTCTTGGGGCCTCATTACAAACTTCTCATGAAAAGTTGCACGAATAAAGTTTTTACTTTAGACATTATATAATAGATACACAACAAAATATGTATTGAGCTTCGTCTCTTTCACGTATTTAGACAAATTAAAGTATTTTCAATAGGATGAACCAAAATAATAATTTTATAAATCTTTTTTTATATCATATCGGTAGAAGTACATAAAAGCATAACTTAAAAGGAAGAATAAAAGTGTATGAAGTGGTGTAAATAGGTTTATTTAGTTTGATTGGTTTTAACCGAACTAGACAAACTAAGATCAATTGGCCTTCACTTTTAACCGAAATAGTTATAACCCACGTGAAGTAATACCGAATTTAACTCCAAAATTACGTACCAAACGGTGCTCAGCCGTTCAAGCCTACTAATACTCTAGACAAATTAAACACGATAAACATAAGATTTATAGTTCTATTCAACTCGGATTTAGACACATGTGTTTCCCTTGTTTTTTCTAAGCAAAGCTGTAATTACATTAAACTAGCCAAAAAAAAAGGGGGCACAATACAATGCTCTAAAGAGACTAGCCTAGCTACTTATTTGATAAAATAAAATATTAGGTAAGATATTGCATTATGCGTGACTTATATTGCGGTTAAACTTTTATAGATAAATAAGACCATATAGACTATAATAATTTAATATATTAGATATAAAGTTTGATTAATTTGACTAAAAATAGATATTAATTGAAAGAACATATTTCATAATAAATTGATTTATTTTCTTTATTTTTGTTATATTTTAATTAGTTAAATCTCCTAATTTTAATCACATATTATTATTAAATTATCTTTTTTATTAATAAAAGTAGATAAGTAATGCCAAACTGAGGCTTACCTTATAATTAGGTATAAAATACGCCCTGCAGTTGCAAAGTCATTTGCATAACCAAAAAGTATTTTTTCTTTTTTTTATCAATAAACAAAATTCCGTGAAAACAAAAGGAGACAAAGCATTAGAGGATCATTGACTCGAGAGAAAAGACCGGAAACCATGAGGCGGCACTGGATGCATAAAAGCTAAGACATTAAATCACGTTGGTCCGAGCGGTGGATTTATATAAGAACATAGGCACTTGTATAACAACCTCCTTTTATTAAAACAAAACGCGGATTTTTATTTTTGGTCTTATTGGCGTTTCAACATTTTCGGCCCATCAAACACTTCACAATAAAGCGCTTTTTTTTTCTTCCCATTGTATTTCAGCCTTTCTTGTCTTGTGGATGATTTTGGTTCCAAATTAATTTTTTGTGAACCCTTAATTCTAACTTAAATTAGAATTATTATTATTATTCTTTATTATAGGAAAGTGTTGGGCTATAATTTTACCTGAATTAGAAAATTTAAAATATTAATAAATTTAATATATATAATTATAATATCAAATTAAAGTTTGTTATTTGATAAAAAATAGTTAATTTAGATTTTTATAGATTTTATTGGTTTATTCATTATTAAAAAAACTTAGAGTATATTAATTATTAAATAAAACTTAATAGAATAATTCTATCAAATTAAAAAAATTTAAAATATAAATTTTACTTAAAATAAAATGTTCTTAATTATTAAAGTTTCTACTTATTAAAATAAAAATTAATTTTAATATTGTATATAACAATATTTTTTGTAAAATTAAATAAATATTCATTTTTTATTTTAAAATATAATAACAATAATTTTGTAAATCATGGGCCGTAGGCTTGGTATTTATGTCAGGTGGTATTTATGTCAGGTTCATTGTTCGATCGATTTGATCAAGATGTGGTCGTTCCAATTCGATTGGTCCAATGTTAGGAAGGTCCTTGTGTGTTGTTGTGAATTTAGATATTGGTCATGTCTGTTGTCGAGTTCTTCCAGTTGTCCCCAATTACCGAGCTGGTAGCCGTGTTATTTTTGTTATTTAATCTTATAGGGCTACTAAATGAATAAGCGAGCTCAGCTTAACTTGTATTCAAACTCAACTCGAATAGTTTTAAGTTCGTTCGAATTTGGCTCAAGATCGAACAAATTTTCAATATATATTCTAGAAATTGACTCGAATATTTTTTATGTTGTACAAATTCGACTCGAGCTCGAGTACAGTTAAAGTGTTTAATGTTGACGAGCTCGAAATTAGCTTGATTACAAAGTTAAACTTATTAGTATATATATATATATATATATATATATATATAAACTATCTTAGCCGGGGGTAGATAATATTTATGTTTCAAACTTTAATCCAGATTATTTGATTACAAGGACAACCCAAATTTAATAAAGAAAACAAAAAACAAAACATCCCTACCACCACTATCATTTTGTACGTAGTTAATAATGACATTTATTTATGATTTTAAATAATTTTGAGTAGACAAGTGATATTATGTATATTATTATATTATTTTATCGAGTCAAGTTCGAGTAGAGTTTGAGTTATAACCGAGTCGAGTTGAGTCGAACCCTACCTTGCTCAAACTCGATTCGTAAGATTTGAAGTCGAGTCAAGTTCAAGTTTGAGTATTTAAATATCGACTTTCAAGTCTAAGTCAAACCGAATGCCAAATGCTCGTAAGGTGGTTCGCTCAATTATGAACCCTAGTAGCTTAAAGTTAGTGTTATGAATAATCATGTTAAGTTGTGTTGCATGTAGTTCGAAAGTGCCGCTTAGCTCTAGATGTTCCTTACAAGCCTCTCAAGCCACTTAATTGTTTTCCCCAACCTTTTCCCCTCATGTTCCCCTTTCCCCCTTATTTTTACCTGGTTTGGGCTAGCACCAACGTTCAAGCCTTAGAGCCAAGGTGCTAGTGAATGTGTTGTTCCCCAAATGTGTGCTCAGAACCACAACACTCACATGTTGAGCATCGTGGCTCTAAAACCCCTCCGGGTTAGGGTTTTGCCCGCTTGTTGCTTTACCCAGTTCAAGCCAGCCTTAAGTCAGTTCAAGCCAGACTAACTTTTAGCTTGTTGCTTTGCCCAGTTCAGGCTAGTCTCAAGTTGGTTCGAGCCAGACCAGCTTTTAGATCATAATAGAGTCCAGATGGCCATATGAGCATGTTACAGAGGCTAAGTATTCCCAATATAAAGATGATAGCTTCAATTATGCTATAGCGGTATGATTTATCAGATATACGAGTTTTTTTTTTTTCTTGTGTTAGCCCAGGATTTTAAGGCTAGATCTAGGTTGTTGGAGTATTTAATATCAGCTTGACAAGATACCTCTTTTGAATGCATCATAGGGATTTAGGACTACCGGATTGGCCATGTGGGCTGAACTTGATTTGAGTTTAAGATCTTTGTTTGATCGAGTTCAGTATTTTGAGGCCCATTTAGCTTTCTTGACTAGATTTCCGTCCATTGAGCTACTTTTAGGCTTCGAGTCATTTTGGACTTTTATCGACATTGATCCGAGCTTTCTGTATATCGCATATACCCTAGGGGAACCCACTAGGCCCACGAATTGTTGGACATTCATATCGTGACACATGGCAAGATCAGAGTCGCCCACGTTGGCCTTAGCTTTCACCAAATTATTTTCAGTGATTTATTCTATATTTTCATAACTTTTTCTACCTTTAGCACCACCGCCACTTTGGCTCACCGCAGATGAGTCTCTGGCCCTCGTCCAGCTACCTGATAAGTACGATCATGACCACCTCAATCCAAACCTGTCATCACCACCAATGGTACCGCAACTGTCGCCGTCGATGATGATTTTATTGTCAATTTTCACTGTTGCCGCTGCCTTTCAGGGCAGTATTGGCAGTGTTTTATTGATCCCTTCGATGTCGGGCCATTTAACTGTGTTTTCTATGCTTGTTTAATAAAGCTACAAGGATGAGATCCCTTGTTGATTTTCGAATTAAAGCTCCAAAAATGTATGATACAAGCCTCTTCCCTGAGCCTATTATATAAGTATGCCCATTTTTATAGATTTCACGAATAAGAGAGTAAGTGGTACGGAGATATGTATGGATAATACTAGTACTCCTTCAAACCCTGAGGTAGTGTGGTGTATGAAAGTACTACATAATGCAACACATTTCTGGAATTTGTGGCACTAACTTAGCTATTCTTTTTGCCACTCGAATACCGTGGCAGGTGATATAGAAGATGTGAGGGTGTAAGCATTATATATATGAATATGATTATGAGCCATGCATGCGAGCCGACATTTGCTTAAGTAGGTTTGTTTGCTACCGAGTGTGAGACAATCTTGAAGTTTCATAAGTTTTAGTGGGTACTGGAATACCCGTTTGCCAGTTTGTATTAGTTATTTTTCGGACCACTAACATTCGTTATCGACATTTTTCATATAATATATATAGGTCTTGCAATCTTGAGTCGACTTTGGTGGGAGGAGATAAATGCTACACATACGTGAGCCCAATGCAGTTATTTACTTTCTTACTTTTATTTTTGTTCGATGTATTTTGAAATGTATTTAATAATATCTTCCATTCTCATGACACTAAGAAGGTTGTTTTAATTTATTTTATCAATTGAGTCGTATTGACAAATAACTTTAAATACAACTCGACTCGATCGCAATATTTTTGATTCGGTTCTTAAATGATCTGAATTCATGATGTTACATAATGGAATACCAACTTGCCAGCTTATACTAGTAATTTTTTGGACTAGTAACACTTGTTACTAATATTTTATATTATATATGTAAGTCTTATGATCATAAGTTGGCTTTGGTGGGAGGATAAATAAATGGTAGACACACTTGAGATTAGTATTGTTAATTTATTTATTACTTTTATTTATATTTGATGTATTTTGACGTATATTTAATAATATTTTTTATTTTCATGACAAGCAAGCAGGTTGCTTCGATTTATTTTAGCAATCGAGTTTTACCGATTAATAATTTTAGACACGACTTGACTCGACTTGATCGTAAAATTTCTAATTTAATTCTTAGGTGAATCAAAATCGGGTGTTACAACATTCCAACTTAACTTTTCAAATGAGGAAAGGTAGCTCGTACCACATCAATGAAATCCGATCACTTATAACAAAATATCTTTTATTCTAACTTGTATATTATATGTAATAATAAATAAAAATCATAATAATTTATGAATTAAGTAAAACAAAGAGAAACACAACAATACCCCACGAGTCGAACCTTCAAAAAATTATGAATAATAATAAATAATTATAATTGTCAAAATATTAAATTAAAGAAATATTAATAGGCCCGGGCTAAAAAATTATTATATTATTCTGATGTGAAGTTTCGGGTTTGTCTTCTAATATTTTATGAAAAATTATTTTTTTTAGAAAAAAACTTCGGACTTAAAAGAAAATGAAAAAAAAAAAAAAACGTCGGTTACTACACGACGTTAGAAGAAGAGCGGCCAGGCTTGGACGTCGGGGGCCGCCAGCCATGAATGGAGCTCCATCCATCTCCCTGCCTTCCCCCGCTTTCCATGGCCGACCCAAACCACCCACTCCCCCTTCTTCCCCTCCCCTCCCCTCCATGTCTCTCTCCCTACCTCTGATCCCCATGCATGCATGCAACCCATCCCCCATGAACAGTGGTGAAGGAGATTGGTAGCTGAGTTTGTATGCACTGATAATCATGGTGGACTTGGCTTGTTTTGGCGTTTTGGCCGCCCTGTTTGGCGGATTGGTGCTTCATGCTGAGTGCAAAACCAACAGTCCTGATGGTAATTTTATTACTTGTTCGGTACTGTCTGTTTCTGGTTTGTTTTTGTGACTGCTTGGGGGATTTGAGTGCTTGTTTTATGTTTTGATGGTGTGTTTGTTGTAGTGTCTGCTTTGGGTGTGTTGTATACCAGCTTGAACTCCCCATCCCAGCTGACTGGTTGGAGCTCGAGTGGTGGTGACCCTTGTGGCGATGGTTGGAAGGGGGTGGAGTGCTCTGGCTCTTCTGTCACTGAAATGTATAAAATTCAACCAGGCCATTAATCTCTACTTTCTTGTTTTTTATCTTTTGATGATTTTTTTCTTATTCAATCTTGGGCTCCGTTTGTATGAATGGATGGTGCTTTGTAAGCAGTTGGACCATTAATGAGTCGCGTTTCATGGATAAAGTTTTAATTAGCCTCTGTTTATCTAACAGATAATCATTAATATCATTCAATTAAATCTGATATAATAGATTCTCTGAACATCCACCTGATATGGAAAGGATGGAAAGATAATACAAAATGCAAACTTTAAGATACGGATCAGTTTATATTCAGAAATATGTCTGTATTTTGTAGTAGCAGGTGTATTACACAGCCCCATATTACGTATTTGCCGATATGTCTTCTGATATTTAAGATACGGATCAGTTTAGATTCAGAAATATGTCTGTACTTTGTAGTAGCAGGTGTATTACACAGCCCCAGACTACGTATTTGCTGATATGTCTGCTGATATTTAGGATCTAGTAATTATGTTCAATTGTTTGCTGACATGGTTTTTTTTTTTTCTGTATAACTTATTAGAAAACTATCAGGTCTTGGACTCAGTGGATCCATGGGATATCAATTATCAAGTTTAACATCTGTAACATACTTGTGAGGCCAGCTCTTGTAACTAAAGTCCACTTCTTTTTCGGTATAGTTTCAAGCTTCATTAAACTAAAGGTGTTTTATTTTCTTTAGTACAGTGATATGAGCAAGAACAATCTTCAGGGTGATATACCATACCAACTACCACCAAATGCCCTTCACATGTAAGATATCTCATGTTTGAATAATTTCTTGAAGTTGTTTATGTTAGTATTTTACCAAAGAATTCATCATCCAAATGACTTGATAATTTCTGTCCTCCCAACTGTTTGTTTGCACCATTTTCCTGATGAAATTTTTAAAAAATTGACACACTGCAGTTGCAAGCAGAATTAGAATTGTTATGTACGAACTAAACTTGTTGTTCGTTTGATGAACAGAGATCTATCCAGAAATACTCTCACTGGTGGTGTTCCATATTCCATTTCACAAATGTCTGACCTTAAGTACATGTAAGTGTTCACTGATGATCTGCATGAGGAGTGACTGCTGCTATGAAAAAAAACATATTGGGTTTTTGAAATTTTTGACATATTTGAGTGCAGAAATCTTGGTCATAACAAGCTTAGTGGCCAGTTAAGTGATATGTTTGGCCAACTCCCAAGCCTTTCTGAACTGTAAGCTCACTTTCTTTAAACTAGGAAAGATGTGGCGACATGCACTGCTGATGGTAGAGATATATTTTAATTTTATAGTCAGACCGTTTTTGAATAATGAGATAGAATACAATGATCTGATATTACAGAGAAGACTAATTTTAATGATAGGCTTTAATTGAATATATTTCACTTTTTTATTATATTTAACTGGTTGAATTTCATACTTTTCATCTGAGTGCGATTTTTGACTCTCCTTTATTAATTTGAGTAGATATATTGGTTTTATTAATCTTCAGGGATCTGTCTTTCAATGAGCTATCCGGCAACCTGCCTGCAACTTTTGCTTCCTTGTCAAGCATGCGCTCAATGTGAGTGCAGCCTTATGCCACTCTTTTTTTCATTTGATAACATATTTTGTATCAAAAAGTTTTTTGATGACTTATCATTCCACATTATCTCATCGCAGGCACTTGGAAAACAACAAGTTTTCTGGTAGAATTAATGTTCTTGCATCTCTACGTCTTGAAGAACTGTAAGTCATAGCATTAAACTCGGCCTATATAGTTGTAATTTTGCCTCATTGTGTTGTCATCTTGAATTTCAATGATCAATGTTAGAATGAAATTATGAGATAAAAAAATTGTCTTTTCCTCTTTCAGAAGTGTGGCAGACAATAGGTTCACTGGGTGGATTCCCAACAAATTAAAGGATATCGGTTACCTTGAGTGAGTATTAATATCCTTTTTTTCGTTTTCCATCACAGTAAATAGTTTTAAAAACTGTATCACACCTACTAGTCCGACATGATATACTGCATACCCTATTCAAATCCAGTACGGATAAGGCATTTGTATCATTTTACTTCTTACCAGATTTTTTAATCCGGCATTTTTCCTAAACCTGTTTTATTTGTATTTTTTTGTTGAAAATCACGACCGGTATTTAATTAAATATTAATAAAAAAACATTTTTAATATCTCATAAAACATTCTATTTATAATTTTAAAATCCAGTTGAATCTAGTTTGATCCTGTTGACCCAAATACCCATACCGGCTATGTAACTCCAGTATGATAAGCTATACGATACTTATGACTCATTTTAGTTTGATTGCTATGTCCGTTTTTTTTTTTTTGAAAATTGCAATGGCTGTTTTACGTCATTTTGACATTTCTTTGCCTTCTGTAAGAACTGAAGGAAATCCATGGTCAAGTGGACCAGCACCACCTGGCAGTTTCATGGGTGAGAAAGGAAATCAGCAGAAAAATTCTCCCAAGGGAGCAAATAAGTCTACTATTGTTGGTGGGGTTGTTGCTGCAGCAGCCATATCTGCTTTGGCTCTCATTGTGGTTGTGTTGGTAGTCTTTGCCCGTAGGTCTTCCTCACTGCATGCCTCTCATTTTCTTGACGAAGAAAGGAGAAGCCAGAGCAGACCATTCACTCCCCTTGTTTCTCAAGAGTTTAAAGGTAACTATAATTTAGATTGTGAATTTTAATGATTTAATCTCTAGCCATAAGCTCCATGAGAAAAAAGATCGTCTACTATTTATTTCAATACTCCTCATGTGCAAACAAAATGGGCAAGCTTCGGGAATAAATTGAAACATGTATACTTTCGATAGGATTTGACCCATAGCCTTTGCCTATGATATCATATAAATTATATAAAATTAGATGGTTTAACAGCTTGCCTAAAGCGCTAGAAGAAGAAATCATTTAATAATTTCTTTGAAAGTAATACTAGCATATATTACTTATCTGTCTTGTCTGTGGTAATTTACTTAATTAACAGCTTGGCTTATTACGAATGCATATGTTTCTGTTATGCAGACCCAGAGTTGATGAGACAAACTTTGTCACGTAAGAGCATTCAGACACCTGTTTCTATGGATCTGAACACACCTTCAGATTGGGACAAATCTTTAAATGATACAGAATTTTCCAGTAAATTTAATGCCATGAGAAGAGAAAGCTTCATTAACGCTACAATTTATACCTTGGAAGACTTGCAGCAAGCTACTGGGAACTTTGGTGCCAAGTACCTCCTTGGCCGTGGCTCTGTTGGATCTGTTTACAGAGCAAAATATATAGATGGCAAAGTAAGTTTTCATCAAACTAGTGCTTGCCTGTGCCATCTGCAGCAATTTTGATTAGGATTGTCTATTATTTTTATATAAGTACTTGTTCAAAATTTTACATAATTTTAAAGTATATAAGTAGCTTGATTGATTTGTGTTTTTTATTTATTTTTAAATTATTAAATTCAAGCTAAGTTCCAATTCTGGTTGATTAAAGTTTTCTACTACATACTATAATCATAAAAAGATAAAATTTAAATTTAAAATTTTTCTTGGGTCAAACTAATTCCTAGGGTAATAAAGGCTATTATTGTTAAATAGATAAAAACCATATATGACCAATTATACGAAAAATGGATTTTTCTAATATTTTTCTAATAATACTTTTGTTAATATGAAAGGAGTTATTAAATATTGTGAGATTGTAAGAGGATATGTGCCAAATTTATATATATATGCACACACACACGCGCACACGTATAGATTGTATTTTGCACTCATAGAACAAATAGTTGGGTTAACATAGCATGTTGTGGGTGCTTATATCAGGTTTTAGCAGTGAAAAAGATGAACGCAATGAGCTCTGAAGATTTCAACAACATTTTATCAGAAATTTCAAGGCTGCAACATCCCAACATCATCAAATTGGTTGGGTATTGTTCAGAGCTCAGTTACCAGCTGCTGATCTTTGAGTTCATGAGGAATGGATCTCTTCATGACTTCTTACATCTCTCAGATGACTACAGCAAGCCCTTGACATGGAACACTCGCATTAGAATTGCTCTTGGCACTGCTAAGGCTCTAGAGTAATTTAAAACACTCCCCACTCCAAAACTATGTGAATTAATTAAATCATGGCGAAAAGATTATGCTTATTATCAAGTTTTGACATATTGTTGAAATTTTCAGGTATTTGCATGATGGACCAGCAACTGTGCATAGGAACATAAAGTCTTCCAACATCTTACTAGATGCTGAACTCAAACCACACATCTCAGATTGTGGCTTCACAAATTTATACCAGGTCAAAGAAACTAATGATTTTTTTTAAGTGAGAAATTTTATTCCAAACAGCATATAATACAATGCAAGTAACAATGAAAGAAATTCTAATCACACAAATATCATAAATCAGCAAGACCAAATTTGATAATTGAAAATATTATTGCATAAGATTTCTTGGCAAATATTCTAATTTGTAAGCATTATTGAGTTCAGGATGGATAACTCTTTTCATTTGGCTTGCACATACTTACTCCTTAACTTCATCTTTTTAAGAATACATCCCATACTTCTTTCGCACAACTACATTTGAAGGAAAATGTTCTTTTATTTCGGATTTTCTTGTGCAAAGCACACATTGGTCATCAATGATTATACCTCATTGATACAAAAGATCTCTAGCTTTACGTTGAACTTGCTTAACCATCCATTAGATCAAAGAAAGTCTTGGAATTATCCTTTTCCCCAAACCAACTTGTACCAAGGCACTTTTTCTTCATCTTGGTACTTCATAATTGGTTAAATATGAAAGAAAATAATTTCTTGTTCTCAATGAAAACCTACAATTGATGCAGGGTGTTGCCAAAAGCTTAACAGATGGGTATAATGCTCCGGAGTGCACCAAAGCCTCGGTATATACTTCAAAAAGTGATGTCTACAGTTTTGGGATTGTCATGCTTGAGTTGTTGACAGGGAGGATGCCATTTTCCAGGTATATGATTGAAAGTTGATACAACTTTATAGCTAGTTACTTCTTGATGTTGTTAAACTTTCTAAAATGGTGTTATATTGCTAAGTTGGTGCGCTTGAATTACACCATTTTAGCTCTCAACCAAAGGCAGAGCAGTCGCTAGTTCAATGGGCTACTCCACAACTCCATGATATAGATGCGTTGGAGAAGATGGTAGATCCTGCTCTACGAGGTCTCTACCCTCCCAAGTCACTGTCTCGCTTTGCAGATATCATTGCTCAATGTGTACAGGTAATGTTGTACCAAGTGGCCCTACCTGGTATTATCCCATGTTCTCTTCAAACTGTACAATTTTTCCCAAAACCCGTTTTTTTGTAGAAAAACAAGATATTTTAATCCGGTGTTTAATCAGATATTGATAACAAAAATGTTTTAATGTCTATTAAAATAATTTATTTATAATTTTAAAATTCGGTTGAACCCCATTTGACCTGGTTGAACCAAATATAACCCTACCTGGAATAAATCTGATATAGTAACCAGGAAGATATTGATAACTTTTGGCTGATATATAGGAATATTTGTTCTTTTTTAGCATCTTGATGGATGTATGAACCGCGAATTCTATAGTTTATATTTTTTTTTAAATGCAGATAGAACCTGAATTAAGGCCTGCCATGCCAGAGGTGGTGCAAGCAATAGTGCGATGCGAACGTTCATGAGCCATTGATAAGATACAGAAGCAGATAGGGAAGTTTGTACACAACATGATAATTTGCATGTTCTATTTTTTCCAGGAAAAAAAAGAAGAAAAACTGGAGATCATGTTCTGTCTCTTTTCAGTTTCACGAGTCCATTCTGGCAATTGCGCATTATTTCAGAGAAAAATAGGGCTTTGTTAGCATCTGTTTTGCTAGGATTTTTCAGTTGATAAAAAAAAGGTGCTAAGAGAGCATTTTGTGAGTAGCATAATGTGTTCTTCTGGATTAAAAATTGTGTTCTTCTTGATTAAAAAATCATCATATAAATAATTGAAGTGTTCAGTAGCATTGGCTATTTGAGGAATTGTGCGATATTGTAGGCCCGCAAATGTGCAATGAGAGGAATGAATTTTTGCAATGTCACCAAGCAAAGTAGCCATGCAGTACTTGATCTCTTTGGCCAATGGACTCATCGAGCATCTGATTCCTCAACTAATAAGAAAAAAATAGGTGATTATTTTTAATGCACTAAATCTAACAATTCTTAACTAGTTGCTTACCCATGCGACAATTTAAATTATTAGTATTTATTTTAAAAAAATATATAGTAAGAAATATGAAATAAAATAAAAGAACTGAATAGTTACATTTTATAAAAAAATATTATTATATTATATATATATTAATAAAGTTTAAATATAATATATGCATCAATTTTGTACAAATAAAAAATAGAATAATTATATATTTTAAAATTCTACATCATAAGTCAATAAAACATTTTTTTTTGTTCCTCTCTCTTTCTTATTAGAAACTTATTTTCCTTTCTATATTTTATAATAGCCATCTTTTTCATGTCTCTTTATTTTCAATGTTTTTAATACGGGCTGCTGTGGCAAAGACATGGTAAAAAATAGTTTGTCACAGTGGCAATAACTGTATCAATTTTGTCATCGTTTTGACTATGGCAAATGACAGTTTTTCCGCACGTGAGTATACCATTTTAAATATCGTATAACCCAATTGAATCATATATATCCTGCTTTACTTAAACAACATCGGATTACCCTTGCTTATATATGCACATTACCCGGTCTATATAGCCTTTTTCTTTCTCTATTTTCTTTTTTCATATTTAGAGAAAAAACTTAAAATCCCTCTTCTGCTTAATTATTTTATAGAATTTTTATATTACCCAAGGTTTGTCATCTTGCAAATCGGTATCGAATCAGTCATTCCTCTTATAGAAATTTTGAAGAAATATTGGTGATTTTTGGATTTAACCGATATAATTAAAATAGGATTATAAACATTTCATATCAATAGACAAAATCATTTCAATAATATTATACAAAAATGGTGACTTTATGGATGCAATAATCACTCCGAGCTACACGAAGGCAACACTTCTAATATAACTTAAAAGTTGAGGTTTTCACAATGGGGATGCATGATTCGGTTCTTATTCTTAATTCTAATTTTGAGTTAAATAATTTATTCTTAAATGATGTTGTTCTTATGATAAAGTAAAAAATTGGGTCATGGTAACTTGTTCCACGTACCCCACCAATAGAAATTAAATACATAGGGCATCATCGCATCTCAAAGCATCATAAACTAACACTTGGTCTTTACGTGGACCTTTCAAGCACAATGAATTATGAATTCCTCTAATCCACATTTCTCTGTCAGGCACACACATACGTGCATGCACACATAGCTGCAACAAAATATGTTTTACATACTTTAATCGATCCTCATCATATTTTAGGACTTTGAGACTTACACACTTTGCAGACAATTGTTAGTTTTTGCATCAAAGTTAATTCCTTGTATGGTGGTAATAATAATAATAAATATATAAAAACATGCAAACCACACATAACATAATTAGTATACAAATAGAGGCCTTAGGGCATAGACCCACAATGCATACATCACATAATCCTAAATTCCCCATACATAAGTTCATATCCCCATGAAACACATCAACCATATAACACATGAGACTCCATGATACAAAATACAGGAAACAAAGCAGCCCCCCACCACGAGCCTCTTGTTCCATCCACCTACGTCGGCCTCAGACATGGGTACACACATACATAGATATAGGAAACAAGTTCGACTACCAGTCCAAAGATAACTACTAATAAAACAATATTGATAGATAGGTATTTTAATACCCACAAGAAAATGTGAAACTTCTAGAATACCATCACAAGGCAATATGCATAGCCCGACATGACCAAGCTTCATAAAAATGCTAGAAAAGTCAACAACTCATACTTACATACCATGATCATAGGTGGCTTGGGATAGTTAGGTTGGTGCCATAGTTTTCAATTCATAATATCCTAATTAAATTGCACTACTTTAGGGTGTAAATGACTATTAATATAATTCATACATCTCCATAGCACATTCTCTCATATTTGTAAAAACTGTAAAATTTATATACTTATATAATAGGCTTGAATAGAGACTTATACCATAAGTTTTCTTGATTTTCAATTTAAAAACAAACAAGGGATCTTATCCTTGTAGTTTTATTAATTGGTAGAAAAAAAATTGGCTAGATGGCCTGACATGGGAGGGATTTGATAAAATGCTACTACATCGTCCTACGTCTAAATCTCGATTAAAACCTTAATCATGGAGCCAAACAAAGATGAAGTAGAAGAGTCTTATGAACCTAGATAAGTCGAGCTCCTTATCCTAACTCAGCGAGCTCACTCCGCATATCCTAATAATAAGATGAAACCCGAATCTCGATAGGATTACATCAACACACAAAATGAGGAGCACCTCTACACATGTAAGACTCAAAAAATTAACTTAATTATCTTACTTAGTAGATTGTTAAAACTTATTAGGTCACATTAATTAGGATTTAGGGTTTCATGTATAGTTAGTGTAAAAATTTAAACTTAGGGTTTTATCGAATGGATTTAACTAGACGATTTTTCGCATGGGCCAAACAGTGTCCAAATGACCCAAATTTTGAACCCACGGGCTTGACACTCTAAGGTTTTGTTATAAAAATTACCAAGTAATGCCTGCTAAGGTCTAACTAAGGTGTTGGAAATAGTGTTCCTGGACAACACACCAATTTTTCTAAGTCTTATTTATGGCCTTAAAGACTCTAAATGGGCCTAGATAAAAGGTTAAGATTCTAGGCTTTAGCCCAAGAAAATATAAGGTCCAATGCCTATATCATTAGGCCTAAGCGGGCTCAGGAAGGGCGGGAATTGGCCAAGGGATTTATAGAACTAGCGAGACCAAATCCATATACCTTGGATATGGGGACTTGAATTTCTTCTTTGAACTCTCCCCTTGATGTGCTTGAATCATTTCTACCACATCCTTCTTCTTTACCAAAGCTTTGGGATCACCCACATCAACGTCATCTAGTGACAATGGGTGGAGTGTTTGGTGTGTGGCCAATGACTCTCCCACATCTACTTGTTAGCGTGAAGCCAAAGTATGTCTATCCAAAGCTTCAAAGAGTAACCTCATCATTTGGATCATTCACTTATTGTTTGCTACTTGGGCTTCAATCCTTTTGTTACACTCCTCCACTGCCTTGTAAAGCGATGGTGTTGTTCGAACCTCGTTGTCTTCCACCACATTGATGGCTACTCGACATGATTGGTTGGAAAATGATGTTTGTGGCACTGCATTTTTTTGTGAGGAGTCACTTCTTTCCCCACCATCATTAATCTTTGAGGAATCAATGATCACTTCCTCCATTGTCTTTCCCTTTAAAAAGAAATTTCAATCTGAGTGTCCCTCTCGGATGTCTCTTCATCATCATCGTTTTCTTTTTCTTAGACAATCCAAAAATCATATTTATTGAAATTTGTTTTGGCTCCTTTCCTTTTTGATCCCATTTTTGAACCACTTTTACTGGTCTCATTCACTGATAGTGTATATCCAATTGATCTCCATCCACCTTTTCCTTCCCTTTTGTGAAAGGTGTTTTTCAGATTTCTTGATTTGTCTTACTTGAGTGTGATAAAATGTCAATCTTGAAACTTTTAGAGCTTGCAGGATTTTGTGTCAACATTGGTACCAACTTCATCATTATCTATTGAGGCACATGCAGACTCATCATGAACAAGGTTATCTTCATATGATTGAATTGATCTTGGAGACTCCCAAGCGTGTTGCCTCACGACAGAGACTCCCAATTTCGCAGGTGCTGCCTCCTGTCAGAGACTCCCAATTTATGTTTCAAGTATTTTTTTTTAAAGTTGCTGCCCCGTGTCGGGATGAGTCAATTCCTTGACCCCGGTTGCACTCAGTGCATGATGGTCGAATCTAGGCTTAGGCCGACCAGGGTTGCCAAAAGGGAATATACAACATTTCAAACAATTATACGGACCTAGATAGTTCGCAAATGGACTCGCAATCACAATCGACAATCCTAATATGATCAAGAAAATAAAATTATACATAAGTATAATTTTATCCGAATAGATATGCATGCAACTATATGGCTTAAGTCTATCAACACCAAACACACAGTATTTACCAATCTCAAGCATTAAATTCTTAATCTTTACAACAAGTATAGTGGGGTACTTAATTATTTATGTGACATAATCATTTAAAACGTACTTTACATATTCAAATTAATTCTTTACATCACGATTTACATTTAACTAATGTTAAATAATGATTAGTGTATAACAAAATATTTACTTGACAATTAGTTAAGTCGTCCCATTACATTATTTGAGATGATTTGTGTTATCCAATTCGATGATACTTTTAATTTATTTAAATCATTCAACTCAATAAAGGTTCTAACTTTATTAATTTTACTATGCCGTTTAAGTTCCATGCTTATGGCCTACTTGTTATTACAATATTTAACTTTATTTACCTTATATTAACTCTAATATGATAAAGGTGAAATCTTTATTCCATTAATCATCTATAACCATCCAACTTAACTTAATAATTTATAATACACAAATTAATTATCACTAATTAATTACTACAGTGATTATATTACTCATGAATTACCTAATTTTTATTTAAGCCAATAACTATGCTAATTAGATATATAACTTAGCAATTATTATTCATACCGACTCAACCCTAAATCACTAAGTTACTTATTAATAATCATGCAACTTAAACACCACTACAACTAGCAATAATAGGCAATACGACGTTACCCAAACAAACAAGAAACCAATAACCTTAGACACAACCAGCATACTATAAAGAAAGGATGATCAACCACAAAATAGTAGTGCAACTTACGACACCCTTATCAACACGAGGAGTAGCAACCAGAACACATCAATACAGACTCAACGACATAACCAAATGACCCCAAAAGACTCACAGCATTTCATACTACAAAAGTCGACAATAACCCCATGCATAAGACGCTAGGGATCCGGCGATTCAGCAAGGCGTCTCCAACAAAAACCAGGTGTTGCTACATGTACGACCTGATTTGGAAGCCGCCGACAGAACCGCATGCCTATTTGACAAGGCACCTTAGAAAACACTCCAAAACACAAGCCAAGAGCAAGGAAAAATAGAGGAGACGGGAAGGAGATGGTGGCAATCAGGCCATCATGCAACTTTCTCCCAAAAAGATGTGGAAAACAAAGAAGATGTGAAGAACGTCATTGACCTTACATCCTTACCAGCAAAACCATGCATGCAAGAGTCCTTGTGGAAAAGAAATAAGAAGAGAGACGAAAAGGAGACAAGAAGGAGTGGACGGCTAGGGAAAAGGATTTTCCATAATCTCCACAACTATATATATACAACTCAACAAGTCCTTCAATTAAATTCTCACACCCTACTGCCCATTCATGAATAAGTATCGCTTGGCTAAAATTTGTCATCCCTTTTCCTCCCTTTCATCAGGTCGTCACCCCCTAAGGTTCGTCCTCCCTTTTCCACCCACTCACCAAGTCGTCACCCACCCAAGACCATGGGGTTTGGTCTTAGGCCAAACCATGACCGGTCGACTAATGATAATAATAATCTTGATAACCAATCATATTGATTCACTCGTAATTATTCCACAAAATAGTATTTAGCACCAGTTTTGAGTCTTACAAAAATCATAATTCAAATAACAATTTTTTCCCATGGTTTTTACATTCCCAAACTAAACATGTGCTATGCCACTCTTGGTAAAAACTGGTCTCACTCTTGGGGAAAGGCACATAATCTAAGCCCTCTCCAAAGCTCCATATAATACCAAGCCAAGAGCACAAAAGTCAAGTACTCTTAGGCAGTTGCCTTCAGTACTAACACCACAAGTCTAGACATGAGTTGTACACAATAGTACCAATCTACTTCATGCTTTTCCAAGTGTGAAGAAGCTCAAGAAGTAGAGATATTAGGATCTATCGAGAATGGAACAACCTCTCACTAATCCAGAGCCCACTATGACATGTGTATGCGCCTGTTCATGGTATGTGCGAGGTCAACTCTACCAACTCTCAACTCAATGAAAACTTAATATAAATATATATAGGGCAAGAAAGGGAATCATATAAGTAGGCCTAAAGGCAATGTAAGGTAGAGATAAGTTCAAAAACAACACGATGGATCTTATCCTCGGGGGTTATTAATCACAGAAATAAAATATGTCTGGACAGCCTGTGTTAAGTGAGGTCCAATAAAATAGCCACATAACACGTCCGACGATCTGAAAATTAAATCATGATAGAGTAAAGCAGTAAATTCGAAAAGAGTCCTAACGGACGTGTGGTCCATCGACACATCTACAGTAATCTCGAACTTTGAAACCAATATAAAAACCAACATTGAAACCCACTACTAAGAAAAAAGACTAACAACTCAATATGATGCATGGTCATGGTGTGTACTCACATCAACAATAACATCAACTCAAATAAAAGACATTGTAAAGGAAATAAATGAACAACGTCTGGCTTGCAAAACAAAGCACACACAAGTAGTAAATAAATAAATAGATAAACTAGTCAAATAAATAAAATAACAATAAAAAACTGATAGGTACTTGAGTAACCATAAAAGAATAATAAAAAACAATTAAACTCCTTTGAAAATAAATAGGCAAATATATAGTGAGTAATAATTAAATAAATATTTAGTTAATAAATAATTAAATGTAAAAATTCATTCATCAATAAATGAAAGGTAATAAACAATTGTTACATCAAGCAAGAAATAATAATAATATTATAAATAAAACTAAATAAGTTTGCGACTAAACACAAGTAATTATTAGCACATACATGAGCAAGTAATAAATAATTAACTAATTAATTAATTAATTACATAAGTAATCACACAATAAATAAACAATAAAACTAATCATAAATAATAATAGTATAAACATCAAATATATGAATAAATGACTAAGCATGAATAAAAAATAACATGAGCGAGCAAATAAACAATAATAAATTAATTAATTTAATTAAATATAATAAGCATAAATGAGAATAATGTTAACAAATAAATACATCATTAATAATAATAAAATATTATTCAAGTATTCATCACTTACAACATTTATTTAAATAACAAAAAATAAAAAATCATGAATAAATGAATAAAATAAATAAATAAATAAAAATAATCATAACATTAAGATAAAAAAATAATATGAATATGCACATAAACTAATGCAAGGAGTCTTTAATTACCGAAAACGGTTACAAAATAGACGAAAATAGGCAAAAAACAACTAAAAATGGACTCCTAAGTCAATTGGGGAGAGTCTGACCGAGTCGACTTGACCTAAGTCAAGCTGCTAAGTCGAGTTGGCTAGACTCGGTTACACATGCCCAGTAGCTAGGCGAGGACATGGGGGCGGGCAAACAAGCGACACAAACCAAACTAGGTGGACACAAACACGACGAATCTGGCATACGAGCACCAAATGGGTCAGCGGTGCCGTCGCCAGAAATCACAAATAGTGGCATGGCTGGGTCGCCACTTGTAGCACCCCGATTTCGGTTCACTTAAGAACCAAATCAGAAATGGTACGATCGAGTCGAGTCATGTTTAAAGCTGTCGGTCGGTATGACTCGATCGATCAACTAGATCAAAATAACCCTCTTGGTGTCATGAGAATGGAAGACATTGTCAAATAAACAATAAAATACATCAAATATAAATAAATGCAAGAAAGAAAATCTTATGTTGAGCTCAAGTGTGTGTAACATTTATTTGTCCTTCCACCGAAGTCGACATAAGATTTGCGAGACCGACATATATTATAAGAAAATCGTCAGTAACGAATGTTACTGGTCCAAAAAATAACTAATACAATCTGACAAATGGGTATTCCATTACCCACGAAAACATATGAAACTTCAAGAATCCCTCACATTGAGCAGTAAGCAAACATACTTAAACAAATGCCGGCTCGCATGCACGGCTCATAATCATATATACATACATATAGCGCTTACGCCCTCACATCATCCATATCACTCGCCACTATACTCAAATGGCAAAAGGAACAATTAAGTTAGTGCCACATATTCCAGAAATGTGCTGCATTACGCAGTACCATCATACACCCGCACTACCTCATGGTTTGAAGGAGTACTAGCACGGTCCATACATATCTCCGTACCACTCATTCTCTTATTCGTGAAATCCGTAAAACAGCGCGTACTTATGTAATAGGCTTAGGGATGAGGATTGTATAATAAATTTCTGGAGCTAAAGTTTGAAAACCAATAAGGGATCTCATCCTTGTAGTTTTATTAAACTTGCGTATAAAACACGGCTAAATGGCCCAACATCGGAGGGATCCAATAAAACACCGCCGATGACGTCCTACGTTTAAAACACGATTAAATCATACATGCAAGGAGTCAAGAAGAGAAGGAGAGTCCTACGGACCTGTGGTCCAAGCTCCAAGCGTATCTGCACATCTACAGCGAGCTTGGACTCCGTAGCCTACATCGGAACCCACTGCAAAGTATGCTAAGTAAAAACTAATGTCTCTATATAATGCATGCTCATGGTGTGTGCTCATATCATCAATACATCCTAATAAATAAAGCAATGCTAACAAACTTATAATTAAACACTTGGCACGCAAATCGAGACATAATAATACTAGATAATAAATAATAAATATAAAAGAAACTACACTCATTGATAATTAGATAAATAATAAACACATAATCATGAACATAAATAATACACTAATGATAAAATAATAATATAATTATACTATATACGTAGACAGGTAAACACGAGTAAGTATCATGTATACTCGTATTAGTAAAAAAATAAATAATCAAATAATTATTAATTAATTAAATAATACAAAAAATATTAAGTAAATAGTTAATATTCATTAATCACAAATAATAATAATATTAGTCATACAACACAAGAATACATAATTAATTACAAATAAATAATAACATACACATAACGAATAAATAAATTAATTAATTAACTAATAAATAAATAAATAAATAAAATTTAGTGACCATAATAAGACTGATATTCATAAGTAAATATAATATTAATAATAACAAATAATCATGTACACATTCAACTTATATGATAAACATATTAATAAAAATAAATAATTAATAATATTAATTAATTAATTAATTTAAATAATAATTAAAGAAAATTCATCATAATATTCACTCATGTTAGAAAATGTGAATATGCATCTAAATTAATGTATTGGTTCTCGAATTACCGAAAACGGTGCAAGAACGGGCAAAAACGGCCCAAAAATGTGCTGAATCGGACCGAACCAAGCTGAACTAGACCAAACCAAATGAGCTGAACCAACCCGGTCAGGAAAATGGTTGGGTTGGCTGGGAGGATCGCAGACTCGGTCGTGGGCTAGTAGACGTGATCGCGGGCAGAATACACGGACGCGGGTAAACGGGTAGGACGGGGGCGGCGGTGCCCGTTGCCTGAGAACGCCGATAGTGGCGCGGCGGAGGCCGCCGTCAGTTACGATCGAAAGAGGGGAGGACGGGTGGTGTCGACCGGCGGAGTCCGGCAGCTGGTCGGCCAGAAAAGGGTCGGAAAGGGGCCGCATCGCCGGCGTGTGTGGAGACGTCGCCGGCGGCGATCACGGCCACGGCGGATGTCAATGTCGGTCTCAAAATATAGATCTTGGTGAGATGAAGTAGTGGGGGTGGTCGGATTGGCCGGTGGTGGCTCGCCGTCACCGGAAAATAACCCGAACGGGTGGCGGCAGTGGCGGAAACCGACCCCAAAAAGTTGGTCTCCGACGGTGATTGCGGCGGCGACGGTGGCGATCGTGGGTACGACTCGAAAGCCCGCCGTTAGGTGGTCACGGTCGTACCAATCCGGTGACTAGGGGTGAGGCGGCAGCTCACCGGCGGCGAGTCGAAGTGGTGGCGGCGTAAGGGTGGAAAATTTCAAAATCATGAAACCCTGGAAATCAATGGGTGAGATAAAGATGAGTGGGCGGCTGAGATCTCGCCACGTGGCATGATCTGGTCATCCAACAACTCGTGACCTAGTGGGACCCACCTATGGGTATATACATTATAGATATGGTCGGAAAGTTCGGATCGAGACCGTCCGAACTCGAAACTGACTCGAGCCCTGAAATTTACTCTATAGGAGGGAATTGAGGTAAGAAGGCTAAATGGGCATCGAAACCCTAAACGAAATCAAGATGGGCCCGTAGGAGCACAATTGAGTGATCTAAAATTCCTATGATGCATGCAAATGAAATACCCAGAAAAATCCCAAACGCATACTAAACGCTACAACGGCCAAAATCTAGGCCTAAAATCCTGTCTAACATATGCTAACAAATCCATATACCTCAGTATACACTGATAACTCGTAATATTATTATCTGCATGTTTCGCATAATTAGCCATTATAACATGCTCATACGGCCATCTAGGCCCATACACATAATCTAAAACTAGTTTGGCTCGATCTTGCTCGTACCAACTCGGTATTGAGCCAAATAAGGCAAAACTCAAATCGGGTAAAACCCTAACCCAAAAATGGGGTTTTACTGATACGGCATGGCGGACTCGGGCATGATCAGGCGAGCGCGGTCACAAGCTAGTAGACGTGGTCGTGGGCAAGCAAACCACGAACCGGGTAAACGGGCCGAACACGGGACGGTGGTGTCCGTCGCCGGAGAACGCCGACAACGGCGCGGCTGGTCGGGATTGACAGCCCATGTGGCGAGCACTGTGTTGGTGGTGGTGGTTGCTAGAATCCGACCACTGGCTGACCAGAAAACGGCTGGAAAGAAAGCGATGATGCCACAGGGTGTGACGACGTTGCTGGTGGTGATCGTGGCAGTGGTGATCGTCGTGGGTTATCTCAAAATGTAGATCTAGGTGAGGGGAAGCTGCGTGGGTGGTCAGATTGGCTGGTAGTGGCTCGCCGGCGCCGGAAAATAGGAAGAAAGGGTGGCAACGGTGGCGAAAAATTGGCTAAGAAAACATACGGGTACAGACGGATAGCGGGCCGTGAGGTGGTCACGATCGTAATCAGGTGGTAGAGGCAACGCAGAGGCTCACCGGCGGCGAGTTGAAGTGGTGGCGGCGTAAAGGTGGAAAATTTCAAAATCATTAAACTCTCGAAATCAATGGGTGAAGATAAAGATGAGTGGACGACTTAGATCTTGCCACGTGGCATGATCTGGTCATCCGACAACTCGTGACCTACTGGGACCCGCATGGGTATATACATTATAGATATAGAAGAAAGTTTGGATCGAGAACGTCTGAACTCGAAACTGACTCGAGTCGTGAAATTGACTCTATAGGCAGGAATGAAGGAAATAAGGTTAAATGGGTTTCAAAACACTAAACTTAAACAAGATGGGCCCACTGGGGCACAATCGAGTGATCTAAATTTCCTATGCTGCATCCAAATGATGTACAAATAAAATCCCAAGCGGATATTAAACGCTACAACGGCCTAAATCTAGGCCTAAAATCTTAGCTAGTATATACAAACAAATCTGTGTACCTCAGTATAAACATATAACTCGTGATCTTATTATCTACATGTTTGGCATAATCAACCACTATAACATGCACATACACCCATCTGGGCCTATACTAATAATTTGAAAATAGATCGAAATAACCACTATAACATGTCTGGCATAATCAACTACTATAGCATAAAATAGATCGAAATAACCCTCTTGGTGTCATGAGAATGGAAGACATTGTCAAATAAACAACAAAATACATCAAATATAAATAAATGTAACAAAGAAAATCTTTGGTGGAGCTCAAGTGTGTGTAGCATTGATCTGTCCTTTCGCCAAGGTCGATACAGGATTTGCGAGACCTACATATATTATAAGAAAACCGTCAGTAACGAATGTTACTCGTCCGAAAAATAACTAATACAATCTGGCAAATGGGTATTCCATTACCCACGAAAACATATGAAACTTCAAGAATGCCTCACACTAGGCAGCAAGCAAACATACTTAAACAAATGCCGGCTCGTATGCACGGCTCATAATCATAATCATACATACATAAAGCGCTTACGCCCTCACACCTTCCATATCACCCGCCACTGTACTCAAATGGCAAAAGTAACAATTAAGTTAGTGTCACATATTCCGGAAATGCGCTCCATTACGCAGTACCATCATACACCCGCACTACCTCATGGTTTGAAGGAGTACTAGCACGGTCCATACATATCACTCATTCTCTTATTCGTGAAATCCGTAAAACAGCGCGTACTTATATAATAGGCTTAGGGATGAGGCTTGTATAATAGATTTCTGGAGGTAAAGTTTGAAAACCAACAAGGGATCTCATCCTTGTAGTTTTATTAAACTTCCATATAAAACACGGCTAAATGACCCGACATCAGAGGGATCCGATAAAACTCCGCTGATGTCGTC
>JAVDBV010081768.1:0-11447 GCA_032619315.1 Piper longum | reverse complement strand
CCCCCACCCACCCACGTCATTGCAGCAAGCGATCGTCGCGGCTGTTGAGCAATCTAAGTTTTTTTTTTAAATTCCACTTTACCCATGCTTAATAGATTTATTAATTACCATGAATCGGTTGAAATTGACCAATTTTGGGTATAGACAATTCACCATCTTTTTTGAATCACACCAACCGAGCCGATTTAAATCGGCCAATTTTGACTAGAGTTGGTTGATTTTTGTAACTATGAAACAAACTATATAAGTCCAGTAATACTTAATATAAAAAAATATGCACTTCAAAGTGTAGTTGATATAAAGATATATTAACACACAATCAACTTCAATGACAAATTTTAGTACCATTGACCATATTAAAAAATTCAACAAAAGTAATTGTTACATATAAGTTCCTTCCCTTTTACTTTGAAAAAGATATACTTATATAGATATAGTTTGATATATTAAAATAAAAAAATAAATAATGAAAAGTCATAATAAATAAGTCATAATATATACTTTATAATAATAAGATATGAAAAGTGAATAAATAAACATATACACTTCATAATAATGAAATATAAAAAGATAATAAATAACGCTTATAAAAAGAATATATAAATATTATTAAATTATATTAATTTAATAATATTTAAGATTTATTTCAATATAAAATAATCAAATTATTTTCGGGGTTGTATATTTATTTTGATGTTTATATAGAGATAATGAGTTTTTCATGTGATAGTTAAAACTACAAGAAAAAAAAATATACATACTTAGTAAAAAAAAAACGACTGATTGTACCGGTGTAACGAAAACCCTAGATCAAAGTTTATATACTTGAAAATAGTACATACAAGGGAGCCGTTTGAAACTTTGAATACCATAGGCCCCGTTCAAAAATCCCTACACAAAACCCCCATTCTTCTCCGATCGGCCGAGCTCGGAGCAACCTCCCCGACTAAGCCGCCGCCGCCGCCGCCGCAACCTCTCCTCCTCGGCCTCGATCCTCGGCCTCGATCCGCGGTAGAAGATGGAGAGCTTGATGGTCGAGTGCGTGCACAGCAGCATCCGCCACTTCTTGTACCACAATGCCATCTTCCTCTGCGAGCGTCTCTGCGCCGAGTTCCCCTCCGAGGTCTTCTTATTTCTGCGTTTTCTTTTCTTCCCTCGCTTCCTTCAAATTATTTTTGTGTGATCTCGTTTTGAATTTGGATCCCATGGCGGTGAGTGCATTCTTGCTTGCATGTGCTTAGTTTCTCTCAAATATTAGACTTTTTTTTTGTGCTGTTGAGGCGGTTTGTTTGGGTTCAGATTGTGTAATTGGAAGTTTGTTGGTGGAGGAATTGATGCCGGTGTAGTGTTTGGAGGTGGTGTGGTTTTGTTGTGGTTAATTTTTTTCAAGCTGGAGCAAACTTGAATTTACCGTTGCAATTGATATTTTGGGAAGCATTTTGTGTTGCCAGATTTGTGAGTTAGCATGATGGACAACATGGTTTCACTTCTAAAATTTTACGCGCTGTTGCTAACTTCTTGTGTTCGTGGGAAGCAATTGCATTGCAGTTGATCTCTGGGAAGCCATTTTATCATGATGTTAGGAACTTAGCATGAGGAACAACAGGGACTCACTGTTTTTGAAAAATTTAACAACGTGGGAAGTGCGTTTCTATTGGAAGCAAATTTTAATGGTAGCTTATGAAGTCCACGCTCTAGTTGTTAAATTTTGTTAATTGGGTTGAAGTGTTGAACTGTTCCTTTAGGAAAATAACAAGAAAACATTGAAATATGCAAATTAATTATTAGCCTACCTAGATGAAATTTCTTTGATGCTGCTATTTACTTATTATCTTTCATTGTTGGTAATAAGTATTACCTTTAAGTAGATATCAGCACTTGGTATGGCTTTGTTTGTTAATGCTAATCCATGATTGTCTTTTAAGCATGCAGTTAAATTTGCAATTATTGGCTACCTGTTACTTGCGCAATCATCAGGCATACAGCGCATATCATATTTTGAAAGGTAGTTGTCATTTAATTGATTTCTCCTCTCTCAGTCCAATTTATTCTCCTGTGCTATATCATTTATCATTTTTTTTCCGACCTCTTATTCATTTGTTTATATTATATTTAATCTGACTCTACTTTTCTTTTACTTTGAAGGAGCGCACATGGCCCAATCTCGCTACTTATTTGCGGTTTCCTGTTTAGAAATGGATTTGTTTGAAGAAGCGGAAGCTGCATTATCTTCTAGGAGTGATTCTACTGGAGAGGTTCGCTACTCTCAATAATTTTGATTACTGTAGTCCTTGTGGCTACCTAGTTCTAAACATAGAGGAATAGTTTTTTATTATTGTAATGAATTTACTAAAGACTACTGATGTTGATACTGTGTGATTAATTAAAGGAATTTACCATGGTGCATATTATTAAAAAGGTCCCTTTTGATTTTTTCTCTTTTATATTCTGGATGCAGGTCCCAAATGGTGCAGCTGGTCATTATCTTCTTGGAATTATATACAGGTTCTTATCACCTCAAAGATTGCTCTGAAGATGATCTATTTTGTTTTTTCAAGCTCGCGATTAAACGCAATTTTTTTTTTGTGTGTTTTCTAAGTTGTTACTTACAGCACCGATAGTTTTTTTTGCTGCAAAATCAGCTATTTAACTTTTGGAAGCTTTCAATGATTATTAGAAAAAAAGTATTTGAATGCTTCATTTGACCTAACAACATGATTGTTGAGAGGTTCACAGTATGTGCATTTGTAGTAAGTAGCAAAACACACTCTTTATTATGTATGAACTGGATGCAAAGGATGGTAGACTTAAGGTTTTCCATCTATCAAGATTTTTGCTGAGATCTTGCAAAGCCTTATTCTAGGAAGATTCTTGAAACATGAGAGATGAACTTTATGACAACATTTAGTAGGCCAAATTTTAGGAATCTAGATTTTTATTGTTTTGTCTTTTGCAATTCTCATAATATCATATTAGTACTCATCTGCGTCTACCCCAAAATAAGGGATAGAAATGTTTTGCTTGCTACTGAATATGTACAATCCATCAATTTCCCTCCAACTCTGGGCCCTTCATGTTGGGAAACTTTGCGTGATCATTTTTTTCCTGGAAGGCCTCAATGTAGATGGGTCATCTCAAGCCAGAGCATTGATTTAACTTGTCATGCGTTATTTTAGGGATTCTTAAAATATGACAGTTGAATTGTGTGACTACCTTTGTTTTGCCAAATTTTAACACAGTTTAAATGTCAAGTCTCAACCTTTATTTGACCTAACTTTAGGAATATAGTTTTTTCTTGTGCCATCTTTTATAATTCTCATAATCTTATCTTGGCACCCATCTGCGCCTAGGATAGAAATATTTAGCTCACGGGTGAATGCATAGGAGCAATCAAGTTCGCTGCAAACCTTGGCCCTTCATCTTGGAAGGCTTTGTAAGATCGTTTTTATTGGAAGAACTTTATGTAGAATGACCATCTCAAGCCAGAATATTGATTTTTTTTTTTCTTCTTCCATCTTATCCCAAAAATGAATTGGGATATTTACCCTAATCCGGAATCCATGATACAAGAAATGACAAAGTTTTGACTGCCAAATGCTTTTTTTGACACCTACGAACCTCCTTTATTTTGGTTTATGAGTAATGAGTATTGGTGCTGTTTGAATATCAATTCACTAAACTATAAAATTTCTCCATTTTCTGGCCCCTGTGAGGCCCAGCAGTTTGGGGGTGAAATGTTGCCTTTCCATTTTTCTGTGTTGAATTTTCCTTCTTTTAAACTATTTCACATACTTAGGTTTCATCTTAGAAACCTTGTAGTTGGACGCTTACGGAGGATTGTGGATGCAAGTGGTATGTTTTTGCCAAGCGTTTAAGAGTGTTGCAACATCTTAAGAGTATATTTGTTATGAGAGAACTTTGATGGGGAAACTATGAATGTTGATTTTGTTCCCCGCAGTTTACTTGTGCATTGCTGATTTACTGGTGCTCGTTATGGATAAAGGTAGAAGGTTGGAATTAGGAAGGGCGCCTGGCCATCGAAACTTTTCCATTTATAATCACATTGATCCTAGATTAGAATCCATGTCCTCAACCTCCTTTTGGAATAAGTTGGAAGAAGAAGAAGAAGAAGAAGAAGAAGAAGAAGAAGAAGAAGAGGAGGAGTGGTTTTATTTTCTTGGAGGTTTGTTCTGTAGGTACTGAGTGGTTCTATGATAATTGTAGCATCAATATGAACAATGTTTCTCCTCAACTTGTGTGCATTATCTGCTGTATATTCACCCGGCTAGATTAATATTTAAATGATACATTTCCTTGTCCTTTTTTTATAATGCTATTAATTATACAGTTAATATTCTTGTTGGTTTTCACAGGTATACTGATAGAAGAAAAAATGCAATCAGCCATTTTATGCAAGCTTTGTCACTGGATCCTTTTCTTTGGGCTGCATATGAGGAGCTTTGCATCCTTGGTGAGTTTGTGAAGCATATATATGCAACATGTGCATATTTTAATATAGAAAATTGTTTATTGAACTTGTTCAAAATGACATGCTACTTATGGAAGAGTCTACAAACTGTTGTTCTTTCTCTTAAAAATATCTTCTTCATTTTCCCCCCCATATACCATTGGAACAATTGTCTTGTTTTATATTTACACATTTCTTCTTAAAGGTGCGGCCAAAGATGCAAATGAAGTCTTTGGGGATGCTGCCGTTCTTGTAATTCAACGCATACATTCACATTTAAGCAGTCAAGAATGTGACGGTCAATATAGTAGATCGTCACTGGAGGTGAACTCTAGGCAGCTAAAGCAAATACATGGGAACAATTTGAAAGAGATCCCCCCTACTTATCCCCATGGAATGTCAATAGGATCAGGATCTTCCACTCAATTAGAAAATTGCACTTCTCACACTCAGTATGCTACTCCTTCACCAGTTCCGACTCAGGTAATATTTTTTAAAGATGCGGGTTCATCTTTTCTTTCAGTGCATCAGGGCTGCATCTGGATTTCTACAAGTAAAAGGTTTATGAATTCGGCTTTTAGGATGAAAACTTAGAGAACAGTCAACTATTAATCTGTGATGCAAAATCCATGTTGCTTGTTGGTGAGAGTTTTTAGTTGTTCTTTTAGCTGTTTAAATAATGCTGTTGATGGACCCTTCATTTGTCAAAACCTTTTAGCAGTTGTTTTTGTTTAAAAAAAAGTTGAGGTGTAATGTGAGCTTATTATATCATGCAGTTTACTGGTGTTCCTCCTCCAGTTCACAGAAATGTGCAGCCAAATCATGCCACTATGAGCAATGAAGTATCTTCAAAATCGACAGTTAGTCCTGTGGTGCAGGCTCCCAGGAGAAAGTTTCTTGACGAAGGAAAGTTGCGTAAGGTTGTCTGTTCTTATGTCTTTTTTCCATTTTGCTTCATGATATGCAGACAAATATTTTTCTATCAGATCCTTGGGCAATTTTTGTCTTTGATTCTTCAGTTTTTAATTCTTTTTTTTTTTATGAATTTAAGTCGGTTGGAAAATTTAAGTTTGTTTGTAAATTTTCTGACTTGTGGATATACACTTTACTATTGAGTGTTGACATATCTTTTGGTGGAAGAACTGAGCTGGTTGGATGATGCTTTATTGCTGTTGCTGTGACTCATAAATCATAATAAATATTCATCCAATGTTCTTTTACCACTTAAACGCATTGCTTGTATATGAATTGTAGGTTTCAGGTCGGCTATTCGCTGATTCAGTGCCCCGTCGAAGTTCAAGACTTACTGGAGATGCAACAGCAAATGTAAATTCAAATGCTGGTTTTTTGGGAGGAAATGGAAATCACTCATCCACAAAAGTCTTTGGAGGATTTTCATCATCATCGAAGACCAGTGCAGCAAGTATTCGTTCTGTTACTTTACGGAAAGGACAAAACGGAGTTTCTGAAAGCTTAGATGAAGGTAGTTCCTTCTATTACAATATTTTCATTCTTATCTTTGAAGGATGGTAACTTTGATACTATGATACAAGATAGAATGCGCATACATTGAGAGAACATTCACCCGTACCCTTGGTCAAACCCTTATTTGTTTAAGGCACCATAGAAAAAGAGGATAAATTTAAAATATGCTAATACTTGATATCTTCCAATTATTTATGTACATGTGCTAGATGTTTAAGTTACTGTTAGGCAGAATCTTAGCTTAATATGCTTTGCTATTTTTCCTGGCATTAAATGTTCTTTGACATTTTCAGGAAGACGATCTGAGGGTTCGGTTGATGTACGCTTAGGGAATTCAACTTCAGCTATTTTGATGTCTACCTCAGTAGATGATAGGCTCACTAATTTAGATAGATCTGATCTACAGACAGGTCAGGATTCAACATCTGGTTCAGTTGTCCCTGCTGGTGCCATAGAATTATTGTGCCTTCTCAGAACTCTTGGGGAAGCATACAGGCTGTCCTCCTTATATAGATGCCAGGTACGGGTATTGTAGTTCTATTGTTGACTGTGAATTTTGTCCCAAATTTGCAATTAATTGTTTCTTTTTTTTTTTTTATGTGGGGCAGGATGCACTGGAGGCATTCCATAGACTGTCAAATAAGCAATTTAACACTGGCTGGGTTCTTTCTTTGGTGACATTTTTTCTCTGTGCATTCTGCAATCTTCACTCTTTTTCACTGCCATCATTTAACATTTTTTTCTTGTGGATGTCACATGGCTCGCATGTGGATTGAACAAAACTTGAAACGATAAAGACCTCTTTTTTATATATATAACTCAATACATACATTGTTAAGAATGTAATTCATTTGGAAATAAATGAAAGAGATATTATGACATTGTAATTACAACTTTTTTTACCTGATCGGTTTCTGGCCAAAGTTCCACTTTGCTTCTACTTTTCTAAATTTTATGTCAAGGTTGATATGCTGAAGGACTAAAACATTCTTGCTAAAAGAAATATTAAGTAGTTCCCTTTCCAAACAGCTTGAGTTTTTATGTCAAAGGGTTCGAATCTCGTTGACAATATCTATGTGGAGAAATATTAATTAGCCCCATGTTGGGGCCAATGGATTATTTGCTCTGTGTTAGTCTACATGTTAACCCTTAAAAATTTGCTTACACGTGAGTTGTTAAGGTAAATATTAAATGGTTCTCTTTCCTAACAATTTGAGTTTTTAGGATAAGTGGTTAGGCTATCTGAAATTTACAATGCTTATTATTATTTTTCCCCATCTCCTAATATTTTACTTTTCTTTTGTGGCATGAATGCTTTGTTGTTACCTGTCTCATTTTTCTAGCAGTTTGTTTATCAGCCTTTTGTTTTATGCCATTATTCTGCATTCAGGTGGGCAAAGCATATTTTGAAATGGCCGATCTTTTTGAAGCTGATCGGATTTTTGAGTTGGCTCGCCATGCAACACCTTATTCTTTGAATGGAATGGATATCTATTCAACGGTTCTTTATGTGCGTGTTACGTTTTATGTAGGAAGTTTTATATGCTTTTGTTTAAACTTTTATCACGGCACATCTGAGATGACAATACGAAAAGAGGTGGAGGCCTAATGTTATTCACCTGAATAGTTCCTCCAATCTGCTTTCAATTGCAGACTAGTCCGCTGGCTAGAACTTTATAATAGTAGAGCAGTAGCTTTCTGTTTGTCTCGTCGAGATTTTACTTCTGTTTTTATTTATGCGCTTCAATAGCAATGGAAATGTAGAATGAAAAAAAAAGAACTTCAGCTGTGATATTATAAATCAATAGAGCTGAAATAAAAAATAATGTTTGTAATGAAACTGAAACCTGTGCTGTATTAATTCTTACGTTGGAGATATTAATTGTATTTTGGGAAAAGAGTGTATTTCAAGTAGAACTACTAAAATAAGTGCATCTACACGAGGTGAAATAAGGAACGGGTATGATTTAGCCTCTTATATAAGTTCATTTCTGCTTAATAACGTATTAACCCAAAATCTGAGTTTATACTGTGCTCTAATTTCATTAGTTTGTTGGGAAGACCCATTTAGTGCAATTGGCAATTTTTATAATTTTTCACATTCTGTCATGCACCACCCGGATAACAATTTGAATGACATGTTCCTCCCTGACTGGAATGTGTGAATCTTTGCAGTATTTATGGTTGTAAAATTTTACTGGGTGCGTACCTTTACTGTTTGTTGCCTAAGTCTGATTAACCTTTACCGTTTGTTAACCTATACATTTGCTGATAGGTGCCTTTCTTTGCAGCATTTGAAAGAGGAACTGAAATTACGATATCTGGCTCTGGAGCTGGTGGAAACTGATCGATTTTCTTCTCAAGCTTGGTATATGCTAGGTTCAATATGCTCACCTGATATTACAAGTTTGCTTCTTTCGCTGAAATTGTTCTCTAATATCTTTTCTTTTCCAGTCTCAATGATGTGTGAATTTCAAACCACAGTTTTTTATTTTCTTATTTCATCTTAAGATGATTTCTTATCAGTTGCGGAATTATATATCTCGAAGAATTGCTGTAGGTGTGCTATGGGGAACTGCTACAGCTTGCTGAAAGATCATGAAAGTGCTCTCAAAAGTTTTCAGCGAGCTGTGCAAGTCAATTCAAAATTTGCTTATGCTCACACACTTTGCGGACATGAGTAGACAAACCATTCCTTGTATCTTCTGTATATTTTGCCAGATGTATTTGATTGGTCATTCTTATTGTTTTGATGCCTGTTTCATCAGGTATGTAGTCTTAGAAGATTATGAAAATGGAATTAAGTGCTATCAGGCTGCCCTTCAGGTAGATCCAAGGCATTACAATTCCTGGTATGGTCTTGGGATGGTTTACCTACGTCAAGAGAAATATGAATTTGCAGAGCATCATTTCCGGAGAGCTTTTCTTATAAATGAGCAATCTTCTGTGCTGATGTGCTATCTCGGAATGGCTTTGCATTCTTTGAGGGTACAACCTTTTCACATTTTGTCTATGTAGCACCTGCTTTATTTAGCGCCTGTTGATTAGCATAGTAATTAAGGTTGCCAATTTTTCTGAAACCAAGCAACTATCATGCAGAGAAATGAAGAAGCTTTGGAAATAATGGATAAGGCTGTATTAGCAGACAGGAAAAATCCTTTACCCATGTATGAAAAGGGTAGCATATTGCTGAGTATGGAAAAATTCAATGAAGCTTTGAAAGTTCTAAGCCAGTTGAAAGAACTTGTGCCACGTGAAAGCAGCGTGTGGGCGCTGATGGGCAAGATTTTTGAACGGCTTCGCATGCCCGACAAAGCCATGTTTCATTATGGCGTTGCACTGGACTTGAAGCCATCTGCAGCTGATGTGGCCACAATAAAGGTCATTCTTTTACCCATCTCTTGAAACTAAAGAACTTCACTCTGTTTTCTCTCCATAATTGTTTGATGACATAACTTACTGGTTGCAATGTGGGCAGTTGGCAATTGAGAAAATGAATGTACCAGACGAATTAGAGATGTAGAATTTTCTCCTGGTCTTGACCGATACCACATTATGAAAATTCAATCTCAAGAGATGAAACCTCAGTTGTATACCTGATAGGCCACAAGGGAAAATTCCCAATGGTACCTAGATAACTGTCCAGGGATGTACAGTTTTGGGCAATCCAACCTTCTCTGTATCATGCAGTTTTGTAGCTTGAGAAATGATCCTGAGAATTGATAAATACATGCATAGCTGCACCTCGACGATGCTACCAATGTGTATCATGCAGTTTTGTAGCTTGAGAAATGATCCTAATAATTGATAAATACATACATAGCTGCACCTAGACGATCCTAACAGTCTGTATAAAAAGAGGAAGCTTGGAAGCTTTGGTGCCAAGGCTGTGTATATTATCATCTTGTAATGTTTAAACGCTGAATAATATTTGCCGTCCAGGGATGTATTTACTTCTTGGGCAATCCAACCTTCTCTGTATCATGCAGATTTGTAGCTTGAGAAATGATCATGAGAATTGATAAATACATGCATAGCTGCACCTCGACGATGCTACCAATGTGTATCATGCAGTTTTGTAGCTTGAGAAATGATCCTGATAATTGATAAATACATACATAGCTGCACCTAGACGATCCTAACAATCTGTATAAAAAGAGGAAGCTTGGAAGCTTTGGTGCCAAGGCTGTGTATATTATCATCTTGTAATGTTTAAACGCCGGGTAATATTTGCCGTCCAGGGATGTATTTACTTCTTGGGCAATCCAACCTTCTCTGTATCATGCAGTTTTGTAGCTTGAGAAATGATCCTGAGAATTGATAAATACATGCATAGCTGCACCTCGACGATGCTACCAATGTGTATCATGCAGTTTTGTAGCTTGAGAAATGATCCTGATAATTGATAAATGCATACATAACTGCACCTAGACGATCCTAACAATCTGTATAAAAAGAGGAAGCTTGGAAGCTTTGGTGCCAAGGCTGTGTATATTATCATCTTGTAATGTTTAAACGCCGGGTAATATTTGCCGTCCAGGGATGTATTTACTTCTTGGGCAATCCAACCTTCTCTGTATCATGCAGTTTTGTAGCTTGAGAAATGATCCTGAGAATTGATAAATACATGCATAGCTGCACCTCGACGATGCTACCAATGTGTATCATGCAGTTTTGTAGCTTGAGAAATCCTAACAGTCTGTATAAAAAGAGGAAGCTTGGAAGCTTTGGTGCCTGTATATTATCATCTTGTAATGTTTAAACGCCGGGTAATATTTGTTGTTCCCCGGTTTGTAATATTAACATCTCCGAACAAATACTTGACTCGAACAGAACAAGGTTGGAAATATTTGTTCGTCCAGTTTAACTCAAACACAAACATATTTTGTATGAAAAAAACAGCTGTTGGATGCTTCTAGAAGACCCATAATAAAATGTATCTAATGTAATACAAGGCACACATTTATAAAAGATTCAAATAGTATAGGGAATAAAGGAGGATATGTAGTAGACAGACGCTAAACAAGCTTTCTAAACAAGCTTGTTGGACGAACGTTAATAAACTCGGCGCTCCTTGTGCTCAATGAGGTCCCTTGAACTAAAGAAGCAATATATTAATTAAATTTGAATCAATAGAACTTCACCCACACCATATAAATTGTAACTAATTGCCTACAAAAAATGTAATAATTTCTTCTACTTCAAACATATACTGTATTTAGGGATCTCAGAGGTAGGTAGGTCTGTTCTAGCCCCAACTCCCACTTCCATGGCACCCCACCACGAGAGTTGCAAAGAGCATAGAAGCAACAGAACTCTACTAGTGCATTCTAGAACAAAGACTTGTATCTAACTCAAACACCTCAAACATAAACAGATCGATCGCCGCCGTGGCCTGTGACCATACCGACAAACCACCTCAAACATGAAAGACCCGTCCTCCCCGACCTCAATTATACTCGGAGACTCCCACCCTTTCAATGTTTATAGGTAA
>JAVDBV010081767.1:0-11073 GCA_032619315.1 Piper longum | reverse complement strand
CAAAGAAAGATGGATTTCCTGACAAGGACAATGTCCGTTACAAAGCAAGATTGGTGGCTAAAGGCTACGCTCAGAAGGAGGGAGTTGATTACAATGAGGTATTTTCTCCAGTTGTAAAGCATTCCTCTATTAGAATTTTATTGGCTTTAGTAGCACAGTTAGATTTGGAACTAGTTCAGATGGATGTAAAAACTACATTTTTACATGGAGACTTGGAAGAGGAAATCTATATGTCTCAGCCAGATGGATTCAAAGTTGATGGAAAGGAAAAGATGGTGTGCAAATTGGACAAATCGCTATATGGATTGAAGCAATCTCCAAAGCAGTGGTATAAGCGATTTGACAAGTTCATGATAGGGCAGAAGTACTCGAGGAGCAAATATGATCATTGTGTGTACTTACGCAAGCTACAGGATGCATCTTATATATATCTTTTTCTTTATATTGATGATATGCTGATAGCTTCCAAAAGTCGGACAAAAATTGAGAAGTTAAAGACTCAATTGAATAGGGAGTTTGAGATGAATGATCTTGGTGAAGTAAAGAAGATTCTTGGTATGGAGATATCTAGAAACAGAAAATTGGGGAGGCTTTGTTTGTCTCAGAAGGAATATCTGAGGAAGGTACTAAAACGTTTTGGCATAAATAAGAAGTCAAAACCAGCTAGTACACCACTTGCTCCTCATTTCAAGCTTAGTGGTTCCATGTCACTAAAGAATGATGCAGAACGGGAATGCATGACAAAAGTACCGTATGCAAGTGCTGTTGGTAGCTTGATGTATGCAATGGTATGCTCGAGGCCGGATATTTCACATGCAGTTGGGGTTGTGAGCAGGTATATGCATGATCCTGGAAAGGAGCATTGGCAAGCTGTGAAATGGATTCTAAGGTATATTCTGAATACCTTAGATGTTGGACTAGTATTTCAGCAGGAAGATAAAGATGGTTAGTGTGTGATTGGGTATTGTGATTCCGACTACGCTGATGATTTGGACAAGCGACGGTCAACTACTGGTTATGTGTTTACTCTTGCAAGAGCACCAGTCAGTTGGAAATCCACTTTATAGTCAACAATGGCTTTGTCTACTACAGAGGTAGAGTACATGGCAATTACAGAGGCTATAAAGGAGGTAATTTGGCTTCAAGGGTTGCTTGGTGAACTAGGAATGAAACAGAAGAACATCAAAGTGCATTGTGATAGTCAGAGTGCTATTCATTTAGCAAAGAATCAGGTTTACCATGCAAGGACAAAGCATATCGACGTCCGATATCATTTTGTTCGAGAGATTTTAGAAGAAGGTGGAGTCATAATCCAGAAGATTCCGACCACTGAGAACCTTGCTGATATGTTGACAAAAGTGGTCACTGCGATCAAGTTTAAACATTGTTTAGACTTGGTCAATATTGTTACAAATTGAAAGCTGAAGCTTGCAGACACTACTGAAAGTTGGATTTGTAAGAGAATTGTATGGGATTTTGTCAAGGTGGAGAATTGTTGTATGGGATTAAAAAATCCTACATCGGTTTGGGAGGGAAGTGGGGGGGAGCTCTCTCCTTATATATAGGGCCCCTCCCCCTCTTTAGTTTTTCATCCCAAGGGTAATATCAAAGTTACCAACTTCCCTTTCTACCATTAGTAATTGTTCTTTTTACCATTGGTAATTTATTCTTTCTCTCTTTGTAATATTTCTCTTTAGTAAAATATTATTTTGGTAGTGTCCGAGGACATAGGCAATTGCCGAACCTCGTTAAATTTTGGTGTTTGTTCTTGTTCTTTTCTTGTCTATTTAATAGCTATTGTCGGATATAGTTGGTGTTAGTTATTGTACAATTTATATTATTTGTCTTGATAAAATTCTGTTTAGGAGTTGATTTTTAAGAGGACTATCTTGTCCCACCAACTTTTCTGGGAATTTTATCTTAGAGTGATTTTTTAGTACAATAGTTTTCACGCTTGTCATTTAGGTAATAGTTATCACAATGAACTAGTTATCTTTGGTGAAAATTACCCATTTTTCACAACAGATTGACCAACTTCATCCCATCCTAAGAGATAAGGCCAAGTAAGAGAAGAAACCTTCAAAAATTGACGAACATCAGAACGAAATGCTGGAACAACACCGGGGATAAATGACACTCAAGGATCAAGTCCTATTCTAATCTTTTTGCCATTTCCCACAATCCAATGAAATTTACCATGCAAACGACGCAAACCAGTTTTCACTCCCTTCCATCTCTCCGAGATATTAGACCGAGCCGAAGTGGTTAGGTAGAGAGAACACCACCAAACTTTTCCTGTCATTTAGCCCCCAACACCCTTCCAAACAAAGAGTCAGAACGAGATATCACACGTCATGCCAACTTTGTTAGCATGTACTCATTCATTTTCTCCGGGCTACGAATTTCTAAACCGCCACATTCAATTGGAGCACAAATGTCTCCATTTTTTTAGGCAGAGATGTATTTGATCTGATTGTCTTTGCCCCCACCAAATTTTTGTTTCATAGCATCAATGCTCTTAAGAAGAGCCTTAGGAACCCGAAAGCGCCCACGAACAAAATTCGCATAACATTACTAACTGATTTAACCAGACAAGTCCTATCAAATATTGACAATAATGAGGATTCCCGATATTGAACGCACTTTGGCACTAAGATATTAGAAATCTAGAGTTCTTTCAACATCCAACCCAAATGGAGCCGCTAATTAGAGACTACATGAGCTTAAACATTTCATTTCCAATTGTTTAAACAGAAACTTCGTAAATTTATGATATAAACAAGGTGAGAAAAGAGCATCAAATTTTGTTAAATTAACCTGTTCCCAAACTGTCTCAAAACATAAATAATAGTATCAACTTAGCAAGATTTGCTTTGGAATGGAAAATTGCTGCTTAGATCTGGAAGAGCCCGAAAGGGTAAATAAGTAACCCATATTCCTGACCGACACGTACCATGGACATGGGTGCATGTGTCTTTGTTGATCTTATTCTTAAAACATGATCTATGTAGCTAGTATCTGTTGATTCTACTTGTTTCTGTGTCTTCTATTGATCCCTCGCGGTCACCGTGCCCCTTCGCCATGTCGCCACCCCTCCCCACCAGCCCCGACGCCGCCATCCTCCGCAACGCCGCTTGCAGTGCCTCCTCCATCAATGGCAGCTCCCGGCCATCGACCATTCGGCTGCACCCGCGCACTTGGCCGCCTTGTATTACTCGCCGACAGAGAGACGAGCGCCGTCGCACCTAGACTGTCACCTCGCGGAGTGGTGACTTCAAGTGTGAATCTTCTGGTGAGAGCGAGGCCTCTCGTCGGTCTGGTGGCGGCTCTTGCCAACGCCCATGGTACTGGTCACGGTGGACGAGCTCCATATCAGGTAAGGTTTTTTATTTGTGTTGTTTTATGTGTGTTAGTATAAGTCTGTTTTAAATCATAGAGAGCCTTGTGTAACTTGCAAACAATGTTGAGGATACCTTGCACCTATAATCTGTAAATTAGTTATTTGATCAGAACCCTCCATGGGCACCCAACATTCATTTGTTTAGAAAGTTTTTTTTTTTATATAAATGTTGATTATTGAATCTTTGTCTTGTCGCTAACAACAACAATAATAGCACGTATGTGAAGTGACATTGATCTCACATGTTCTCCTATGACCTCGACGCCTGCGGGTTGAATGGAGAGATTGAGAAACAGGGAGGAGGAGTTGATGAACATAATTGCAGGACGTGAATCATGGAATGCCCATGCTGCCACGATCATGGTGTAGTTGTTTAATGGAGGGTGCCATGTGATAATGAGTGTGGCTCTCGATAAAGGCATGAACAAGGCTGCTTTTTGTGCAGATCGAGATGCAATTGCTTTCTGCATTCTTGCCCCCATCGCTTACTTTGCTGAAAGGTGAATGATAATTACTTGTATGACAGGTTGGATAAATTGTTCTGTAATCTACTTGGTGTTTTATATGTGTCTCTTAGCTATTCAATGATGTCTGTTCTGTTTTGCGGGTAGGTTCGTCCTCTGTCGCCGAGTCTGCTGTTGTCCTTCTTCTTACTTGGTAGTAAGACCATTGAGAACCCAAAACCTGAAGAAGATAAATGTGACTCTGAATTGCAATCATTATTTTTTATCATTTTTCTTTCACCATTACCGAAGAGTATTCTTTATTTATTTATTTAACTTCTACGGATATACTTTGTTGGAGTTTTTTGCAACCCGCTTTTATTCATTCTTGGCCTCAACTACGCAAGTCCAACGTATGCAGCAGCTATACAGCCTGCAATACCAGTTCTCACATTTGTTTTGGCTGTCATAATGGGATGGGAGTTCAACTTCATTTTTTTAAAACAATAAAATGTTATTTTCTGATCTGACTGAAGTTTCTCCTTCGTCTAAAGTCTGAAGAATGACGTGTGAAATTTTAGAATTAGGGTAGTCTCTCAAAACATACTTGCCTCTTGATGCAGCAATCTAAAATAATATATATGAAACTAAACTTGAACGGTAAAGTTTAAGATTTCAAGGGCTTTCTCTCAGCTTCAATGATGAAGTTTAACCAAAAATATGATAAAAGCTAATAGATATGGAACCAGAAAATACAATAACTTTTTTACTTTCAAATTGTGATCTCTCTATGCTCTAGGCTATACACATATTTATAAAGATTTGTTCCTGGTTCAAGCAGTAATATGAATACTAATAAAACTTGAGATCACTAATTAGTGAAGAACTTAATAAATTCTGCTGAAAAGGAACTTTCCCATTAAACTTCCTAATAAAACTACACTCAACTTCTAATGTATATGTAGGAAATAAACTAAGCATCAAAATTCAGCAACATCTTATACTAATATCACTGGGAAACGTATAAAAAGTAAAATATTGTCTCCCCTAGTTGAAAAGAGCTTGTCCTCAGAGCTCGTCTTCGAGTTCTCAAGGAAGTCATTTCGTAAAATTTATTGAAGGAAGACCATGAGAAGTCTTGTTTATATCATACAATTTTGAGTTGAAATCTACGTCATCAATTCCCTCTTCAGTAAAAATACTCGTCCTCGAGTTTGTAGCTTTATATTATGGCTAACAGTAAACTTGCATTTGAGAGATAAAGCATTCATCCAATTACTCTAGTAATGTTGAACCCAACCTTGACAAATCAATTTTTGAATCAAAAGCTTTAAGTGATCACGAATAATGTATCAATTCATAAAACTCTTTAATCAACAAGTTGGGTTTAGATGGAACTCTTATATCTTCAAGCAAAAATGATGGAGATTCTTCACGCTCTTTTAAAATAACCAATTCATCAATTTCCTCTTGTGGTTCTTTAATTGCAATATTCGTACATTCAAATGTATCAACTTAAAGAGAAATAGAATGTTAACATTTGTCTAACACTTAGTTTCCACAATCTCATCTTGAGGATATATAGCCGAAGTATGTGCAATTGAATTCTCAATGGCGGTGGTTGTAACATTGTTTGAAATAAATGAACCCCCTTTACAAATCATGTTCTCAAGGATATCAAGGCACTTTGTAATAGCTGAAAGTCGATTATTTTCTGCGGCATAGAGATACTCAAATCGATCTAGACAAGCTGTTAATGCTTGCAAAGATTGGATGACTGTATCTAGCCATTGTGGCCTATGTGGTACTATTCTGGAAGTTTCGTCCATATGACCAGAAGAGGAGGCCATGGTAATGTTGTGGTGGTTTTGGATAGTGTTAAAGTATCAACTTGCAATGCCGAAAGGCAAACTAGTCAAGTAACAAGAGTGGCGGTAGCGGTTGGTGATTGAATGCAGGGTCTTGAGGCTTTGATAGCCAATTAATGCAACTTGCAATCTAAAATAATATATATATATATATATATATATATATATATATATATATATATATATATATAGAACTAAACTCTGAAGTTTAAGATTCCAAGGGCTTTTCTCTCAACTTCAAAGACGAAGTTCAACAGAAACTAAGATAAAAGCTAACAACTATATAGCCAGAAAATAAAATAACTTTATTACTTCTAATTGTGATCTCTCTATACTCTAGGCGATACACATATTTATAAAGACTTGTTCCTGATTCAAGCAGGAATATTAATACTAACAAAACCTTAAACTACTAATTAGTAAAGAACTTAATAAAGTTCTACTGAAATAGGGAACTTTCCCAATAAACTTCCTAATAAAACTAGACTCAATTGCTAATGTGTACGCAGGAAATAATCTAAACATCTAAATTAAGCAACTTCTTATTCTAATATAAGTGGGAAACTACTGAAAATTTTTTTTTGTCCGTCATCATCTCTGGAGCTTATCCAGTAGTAGTTAGTAAATTGGTGGATTATTAATGCTCTTGATATATTTCTATTTTGACATGTAGGGTTGAAATGGTAAACATTCACAATGACCATGGACAAGGAAAAGTCTTGGGTACACTTATTTGTGTGGCTGGAGCCATATTGATGGTTTTGTATAAAGGTCCCATATTCATGAGCCCAGAGGATCACGAGTTCCTTTCACGAAGTGAGGAATATGGAGGATTTATACCAACATTGAGTAGGTATTGGCATATCGGTATGATGTGTTTGATAGGGAATTGCATGTGCATGGCCATCCATCTAGCAGTGCAGATTAATATTTCGGTTTGCTTTAGATTGTAAGCTCACACATTTTCTTTCTTCTTCATAAGGATTGTCAGCAAAATTTTCATTTATGAATTAACCCTTGTATACTACTTTTAGGAGCTACTATTATGTTAATGCACGCTGGACTGCTTAGTGAGTTTTTCCCAATCAAATATTAAGAGTTGCTTCCACGTTGGCTTCTCTAAGGTTGGCAAAGCCCCTAGCCCCAAATTGTTTGTCTAAAAATATTATAACCTTAATGATCCTGAAGGGTTACTTTCAGAACTAAAAGAAAATTTGCCTACCGCCCTTTGCTTTCTATTTACATGATATTAAAACCACTACTAGCCCAAATGAATCCATATCTAATTCACCAATAGCCCTATGCTTTCTATTTAAATGATTGATTTAACTGTTAGCCCAAATGGATCATAGCCTTATTTCGATTATCTTGTACCAAAAAATTATAATCATAGCTTTTGTTTGATTATTTGATATAACTCCATCATTGATTTTTATTTTTCTTAGTGCAACTGAGATGCTAAAATTTAAAACATGTACTGAAGCGTAGGATTATTTAGCTCCTATGTCTTCATTACAATGGATAAGCTGCTAATGTCACTATGGATTTTCTTAATCCTCTATTTGAAGCATTTGCTTCTTCATTTTTAGTAGATTTTGGGCAACTCCTCTAATGATTTAATCCTAGGCACATGCTTTTCTGTCTTGGTTTCACATTTCTCCCACCGGCACTAATTTCTTTTATTTATTTATTGTACTGCATAGAAGCAAATATTTGATGAAAGTGTTTTTAGCCCATTGAATATAGGCCTTCGTTAGTTTTTCATTAGATCAGTCTTCTCAGAAATCATTGCCAGAATTCTTATTAAACAATCATTGGGCTCTTCTTTTATCCGAACCATTTCAGGCTCCACTTTTGGCTGTATATCCCACTGGCTTATCATTGGCAACATACTCATACTTTTTTGGTGGTCTCCTGATGCTGCTAACTGGTGCATTTGTTTGTAATAACGTCTCAGAATGGGCTATCTTTACGCCTGATTTAGCTGCAGTTATGTATGCCGTAAGTCTTAGCAACTGTACCACGAAGGCCATTATCATATTGCTTTGTTTTCATGCTATACTGTACTATTTGGCTAGATATGTAAGGTCATTGCATTCTACATAGTAGCCCAAGTATTTAACTAGAAAAAAAGTAAAGTCTTCCTTATGCAGTTTATTGTCGATCTGACTATTGTGCAGTTCTTATGGCTCATTTTGTTTCCATAAAATATGGACTGTGCAATGGAAGCAGTTAATAAAGTATTTTAGTTGGGATTTTAGTGCCATGAAAAAAAAGAACTGTAACAGAAGTTAGAAACTTGCTTGAGCTGTCTGAAAATGTAGCTGTTGCTCCACTAGTTCTGTAAAAAAGGTTTTCATCTTGCTTTTCCTGTTAGTGAATATAGTTATTGCTCCACTTGTTATCATAACTGTAGTTATTGTTTCACTTGTATCGACAAAGGTATAGGGTAGAATTATACATGAATAGTTCTGTATGTAATGCGACATCCAATCAAGCTTTTTCTTCCTCGGGGAATATTTTAGGAATTATGCTTGTCAAAGTTTAGGTATAGACATGTGCTGTCTGGAAAAGACTGTTAGGATCAGCACTATATTGTCTTTTGACTTGTTTTTGAACAATAGTATTTGTGTTCGAAAATTTGTGTTGATTGGCTATACTTCTGGCTAAGTTCTTTTACTAAATTACTAAATTTATTAGTATTATGTTTGAACTTTGAATTCACCATTGGGATCTCTATAGCTCTGTCCCGAGTAACCAGATATTCCATGTTTTACAGGGAGTCATTAAATCTGCATTGAACTTCGGGCATTGGTTTGGTCCAATAAGATTTTAGGGCCTGGTTTGGTGGCTCTCTACTATCCTCTCCAACCAGTTGCATCTGCAATATTGTCGGGGATTTTCCTTGGAAGTGGTATCTACATGGGAAGGTTTTGCCCTGAACACTTCTTGCTTTTTAGCTAGTTGAGAGCACACTAATTAATTAGTTTTAGAAACTTAGTGAGACACTAACTTATCACATTTTCCTTTTCTCGTTTAACTGTTTCACTTGAGAAGTCCTATTTCCACTTCAATAATTACAATGAAGTGTCGTATTTTTGTATACTTCTTGGTGATATTTTATGGATAAAACCATTTCTTTCTGTGGACATCAGCATAAAAATTGTAGAATAGTTGCATCCTGAATTTGGAGTTGAGGTTTGTTGGTCTTCTAATCAGGGAAAATCTTCCTGGCCGAGAGGCCAAATCTGTCAGGAGGAGGCATCTCCACCTTTTTATCTACTGTTGAAAATTGCAAAAAAATCCTTCACTTCAACATGCGGGTGGATTGTTTCCTAGCGAGGAAGATTTTTCCTAGTTGAAGGACCAGCAAATCTCAACTTCACTGCTTGAGGTTAGACAACAATGTATGGCTCTCATTTCAGATTTATGTTTGTTGGGTCCAGGGGATGGAAGAACATTGACAGATTAAGGAGCTCACAATAACTAAACCTTTTAAAATAAGGTAGATGAAGCCAATCACATTTCTATGGTCTGTGTTGTTGGGGCTGTTGATCAAGGTTTTTTTTTATGCATGAAATGAAATTGATGTAAAATCTGCATTTGTTGGAAAATTGAATAGCTTGATTGGGGGAGTTTTTATCATCACCGGCCTTTATGTAGTAAAGCCGACAGGTTGAGCCGCTTGCTCCCCTCCCTCAATGCCACAGCATAACACTGATCCAGGACGTCTCCCATATTATGTGAGTGATATTTTTTTGCAGTGGCCGTTATCCTAAGGGTTGTGTATGTGTTTTCAAGGTATATATTGTAAGGCCCTCGACCAAATTTAAGAAGTCTGCAGTTTACCAACGGCGAAATTTGTGACCTTGTGCATGTGTTCTTTTTATTCTCGTGAATATGGTCTTAATTTTCATGTAATAACTTGGAGTGCAAATCTCAACAGTAGTGGGTATTTTTGCCATGGGAAACTGTTTCGTTTGGTTGATGACAATCATGGTTGTGATTTATTGGGAATATGTGCGACGACATCTATTTAGTCATTTCTCGTAAAGAAAACTGATACGAACTTCGTCACCCATCAGCAAACCCCTTGCCTCTGCCACGGCCTTGACCTCGACCTGATTTGGATGTCTTAGGAGGCCATGGAACACCTGAGATAAAAAAAGAAAGGTATGCTTAGAGGATCAAGAAAAGGATTCCTCAATTACAAGCTCAATTCTAGACTCAAGAAGAAGAGAAAGAATGAAAATTATTTATTTCACCAAAAATGATCCCTTACGAGCTCAAACCCCCTATATTACCATGAACCAACTCAATTATTCCTAGGGGTGCAAGTGTTCCTCTCGAAGGTATTTACCATTATTATTTATCAATTTTTTTTACCGCATTGTTTACCTGTTTTCTAAGTGTATGTTGTTACCAAGTTTTTACCATATGTTTATGTTAAAGCAATTATTAAAAGGATATAATAATATAAAATATTAATTAAATACAATAATAATATTCTTTTTTATTCATATTGATCAATTTAGTTATATTTTTATTTCAAAAAATAGATAAAATGATAGATCTATAAAACGGCAGCAACGGAGGTTTTTCTCACAGTCGTTTTAAGATTAAAATGATTTGGTTAAATTTATAATTTTTTAATTATTTTTATAATCGATTAAAAATATATAATATTCTATTTTAATTTAATTAGAAACAGTTAACAAAATGGTAACCAGTTTAACCACTTGAAAAAGGAATCACGAAAAACGTGCACAATGCAGGGAAGTACATTCAAAATAAGCTATTAAGGTTATGAAGAGATTGCTTCGATTCTACCGTAATTAGAATCACTTTTGATTTTTTTTTTTAAAAGAGAAGAATATACTGTCGATTTTTCTTTTTTTCACACACCAATGGCCAACCACTATTCACTGTGTTAAAAATAAAAAAACTCTTTTAATGTGCTGACGTTAGGTGTCTTTGAGTATAATTGCAAAAATCGGATTCGAAATTGGAATTAGTTTTCGAGGGAGAAGGAGTTATTAAATCGGATTGAATTGGTCTAAATTAGTTAAAAATTGTTTCGGTTGAATCGGTCAAAATTGATTATATATAATAATTTTATAACTTATAATATAAATATATAAAAATTAGGTATTGTTGTTATTTTGATATTATTGTATGTATTATATTTTATGATTTTTTTGGATTTTTTAAAAATTATTTAGAATTAGTTATTATTTTTTATTCAAGTCGGAGATGAATTAATTTTTAATTACGAAAATGCCACCCCCGATGCACTTTTCTCATTCATTGTAGCTGCCTTGTCTCGCTTGCCCCACCCCGTCCTCCCCCTACCCCTCTTGCC
>JAVDBV010081745.1:0-19658 GCA_032619315.1 Piper longum | reverse complement strand
CCTAAAACTATTTCTACGGTCACTAATGAAAAAAAATTCTAAAATCGACAACTGTATGCTCTCACGCATTCCGATAACTCATTCTCTGCTCATTCATCTCATTATCACCACATCCTCGCTACACATTACCCTCATACCACATACACGCGACCGGCATCGGCTCGGTACACGTGTTCCGAAATATGCTCAACTCGAACCGACGGCTAAACCGATCGGCTAACGACTATAAAACCTGTGACTCGAATCACGGGTTTTACAGGCGGTGTTTTATCGGATCCTTCCAATGTCAAGCTATTTAGCTGTGTTTTCTACACATGTTTAATAAAACTACAAGGATGAACTTTATTGGTTTTCTAATTGAAGCTCCAGAAATATATGATATAAGCCTCTCCCTAAACATATTATATAAGTATGTGCATTTTTACGGATTTCACAAATAAGAGAGTGGGCGGTATGGTGATATGTATGGACTGTATAAGTACTCCTTCAAACGAGGTAGTGCGGGGTATGAGGGTACTAATAATTCAGCACATTTCAGGAATTTGCAGCACTAACTTAACCGTTCTTTTTGCCACTAGAGTACCGTGGCAGGTGTAATATGGAGGATGTGAGGGCATAAGTGTTGTTTGTATGAATATGAATATTAGTCATGCATGTGTGCCGACATTTGTTTATGTATGTTTGCTTATCGTCCAATGTGAGGCAATTCTAAACTTTCAAAAGTTTTCGTGGGTAATGGATTACCCATGTGTCAGCTTGCTATTTTACCAATAATTATTTAGACCAGAAATCAAATTTATTTAATTACTGATGTGGTTTCTATTGTATGCAGTTGACGTTCCCTGGCATTTGCCGGCCTAAGTGCATGGATCAAACAGCTCAGTGGGAGTGGTGGTAGGGACCCTATGTTATGTTGTTTGCTTTAGACTTTGTATTTTGTGGATGACTATATGATGGGCATATGCCAAAACTATGTGAACCTTGTATGATTCGGATGTATGCTATGATGATTATGCTAGCACATTCCATCTATATATTATTATATTTTATTATGGAGTTATAATACTTTGGAGCAAGGCTAACCATTGTCTGCAAGGTATATAAGCCTCAAAGTTCTGGAACATGATGAAGAGCTAAGTCAGATACACGAAATGTATTTCATTGCAGCTGTTTGTGTGTTAGAGTAACTTAGGTGGAGGAGCTTACAGTTCACACCGCTTGAAGACCCACGTGAAGTCTGGATATTAGGATTTGATTTCTTGATACTCAATGATGCTGTATAATTCTCTGACGTTTTAATTATTGCTCGCATAAGGTATGTAGAATAGGTAACCATAGCCCTTGTTTAAATACTCTCATCATCTTCATGTAACTAATAATAAGACATAAGCCAATCACTTAAACTAAGTAGTAAGCATATAAGATACATAACAACATGCAACTTCAAAACCATGGCGGGGGTTGCTCTTCTACTATTGGGAGTGATCATCACATTTTTAAAGACACCACTCATAGTTGTAGGAGTGGTTATAACTCTGTTACCACTAGGATGTTCATATAAGAATCCTTTGGGTCTAAAATCCATGTTTGTAGTATGAATTTTGCATGCATTCTATGAAAACCAAGCCTGGTGTCTGTCTTAAGCTTCCACGGAGGGTTGAGATAAACTTCTGTAAAGTATTTATATAATAGCCCAACGAGTAACTCCCAAATTATACTATAATGATTTAGTTCGTTCGTTTGGATTGAATTGGGGTGTTACAATTTTGTATCAAAACCAATCTCTTCGACTGTTAAGATGACACACTTTCGAGATCCATATGTTGTACGTGTGCACTATATAATATGCATGTGTGATATGTTGTATGCCTCTATATTTCATGTAGTTGTTCTATTTAAACCCGATCACCACCATGTGTCGACCCATAGTCTAGCTATCAGGTATGTCTTTGTGTGTGTTTTTGCTAACCACTCTTTTGGTGTTTCCGGCGGTTAGTTTGTGTGAGGCAATTTGTGAGCCGCAGTTTGAAAGCCATCTGTGTCAGTTAGTTTGTTGTCAGTGTTAGTGGCAATATAGTCTAAGCAGATGGCAGGAGGATGCTGAGGTAGACCTTCGCTGCCCGGTTAGCCTTCCCCTGACAACCGATCCCCAAGGAGCCTGTGGCAGATCCCCAAATAAAGCAGATTAGGGTCCTATGAGAGGAGCAGCAGGAACTAAGGGTAGAGCAGATGAGAGCCATGGAGGACCAGTAGTGGTTCCATGAAGACATAACCCAACTATTGGATACCATCCAGGAGATGACCATGGTCATGGCTAGAGTGGAGAAAAGGCCAACAAGTGAAGAGACACATACTGAGGCCTCTGAGTTGGAGCGAGTACCACCACCGCCATAGCCGCCAGGTCAGTATCCCCTTATTCCACCTGTCCGACCAGCTGTAGGGTTGTATGAGATCCCAACCCTGAGGCTGCTAGAGGGAGTTTCACTCCCTAGGCAGATTGGTAGTGAGCCGGAGACGGGTAGAACCCGTTGTTTGTTGTTGAAGAGGGCTCAGGCAGTCAAAGCCCTGAGCAGCCAATCACACTAGTAAGCGTTGGGATGTTGAGAGCTTCCTGAAAAATGGGGGATATCTATTCTACGGGAGTATGAATCCCGAGATCGTGTTCAAGTGGATTGTCGTGGCTAGATCAGTGTTGATATATACTTGGGGTGTCCCCTAGAGCTGTGGGTTCGCATAGCCACTGGGGCTATGCAGAGCATGGGAAAACTTTAGCGGGGCTCTACCCACATAGCTTTTATGGAGGGCAGCACCCTCAACCATATTACATAGGATGAGTTTAGGGAGGTCTTATACTCCCAGTACTTCTCCATCATTGTCAGGGCAAAAAAGAAGATGAAGTTCCTATCTTTAAGGCAACATGAGGGTATGTCCATAGCAGAGTACCAGTCTAGATTCCTGATGTTGGAAAGGTTTTCCCCGAGAAGCTTCTCGTCAGAGAGGGAGAGGGCTGCCCGATTTGTATCGGGATTGCACATCAGTTTGCAAGCAGTTGTGGTGACATTCTGTTGTGCGACTCTTGCAGAGGCTATCATGAGGGCACTATAGTGCAAGCATGTCTATGACTCGCACCATTAGGCCAAGGGCACTATACCATCTTGCAATAAGTGGCAAAAGAACAAAGCACAATATCAGTGGGGCCCACAAACAGAGAGACAGAAGACAGGTGGTGGAGTGATGATGTATACAACCGAGGGGTAGTATGTGCAAAGTTCCCCCCATTAGACGCAAACCTCCCAAGGGCAGCAAGGTGATTTCCACTAGTACCATGTTTGTATTGAGTAGTAGATATGCCACCATGGGACTTGTAGGAGAACCACTGGTGCATGCTTTACATGCGGAGATGCGGGGCACCATGTAGCTGAGTGCCCAAGGTAGCCTCATCAGTAGACCGGCCCCTACTGCAATAGCAACAGCAAGGACTGCTTGCAGCTTTGCGGAGGCCACTTCTCGCCGCAACACCAGCCTAGTCTCATGGGCAATGTGGGAGACGTGACCAGCAGCTGGCTCAAGGACCAGGACAAGGCCACTAGGGCCAGAGAGGCTAACAGGGCCAAAGGGGTCGAGGTCAAGGTCAGCAGAGGCATACTAGCCTAGCTGCTTTGCACATTGGGCAGACATAGACACAGGAAGTCACACAAGCTGAGGGCAAACACAGAGTGGCCAGCCAGACTAGCAAGATAGGATGTATGATACGGGTGTGGACGAGGCGATTCCGGATGCAGTTGTCATCACAAGTACTCTTGCTATCCACCCTACACCTGCAATTGTGTTATTTGAGGGTAGTAGATATATTTTCATAGTTATGACATTTGTCGATAGGATCGGTTTGTCTATAAAAGACTTAGGCTATTACTTGGTTGTGTCGACTCCAGCCTGAGCTTTACACACCACTAGTGAGTGTGTGCAAAGTGTAGTTGTGGTTATCCAACAACGCATCCTTTTCACTGATTTCATAGTTTTGTCAATGCGGGAGTTTGATGCAGTATTCGGCATTGATTGGATGATGTGCCACCGGGCATTGATTGACTGACAGAAGAAGAAGGATGTTCTCAAACTGAAGAGGAATGTGATGATTACATTCCATGGTAGAGGTAAATATAGAGGAGGATATCTGATATCCTACCAGCGGGCTCAAAGACTGATAGACATTGGTGTACTTCTCTATAGTTGGGAGTGATCGTCATATTTTTAAAGTCACGGTTAAGAGTCGTAGGAGTGATTATCATATAGGAATCTTTTAAGTCTAAAATCCACCTTTGCGATACAAACTTTATATGTTTCTATAAAAACTAAGCTTGGTGTCCGTCTTAAGTATTTACGGGGGGTTGAGATCCGCTTCCATCATATGTATGCGATAGTCTAATGAATAGCTTCCAAATTATAATATCATGATTAATTAAGGTATATAAGGAGTAGCTGATATAAATTTTTCCAATCATTTAAAAGGAAGCTTCAATATCTATCCGTTCATTATTCAAGTATATCACTGCCCAACAATTTTCCAGACATTGAAGCGATGTCGGGCCCTCATATCCATATCAAACCAGTCCCATTTCCACTTGGTCACTCAGCATGCAGTATGTGCAGACCTGCACTAGCGGACAAATTAAAACAGCTGAAAAATATATGAACGATCAAAGTGAAGAGAACCCAATATTATATTGCCAAATTTAAAATGAACGATCAATGCTTTTTCTTCCTAATTATACTTTTCTGAATGAGAGACTCTTTGAGTATTATATTCACGTTGGAATGACCTCAATGTTGATGCTCTCATTGAAATATATATCTTATCTGATCTTGATCACATTGCACCATATCATGTCACACCAAGCGAGGACGACAAACCTCGGCCTGGCAGATTGCCATCGGCATCTACCCAGCATCCATTGATTTATTTCCTATTACATAATATAATAATAAAAAAACGATATTAGTTCTTTAAAATAAATTTTAATGAAAAGTATATTTTAAGGGAAAACGTACACAAAAAATTGAGCAAACATGAATTTTCCTGACGTTTAAAGTAGATTTGAGAATGAATATCAACGGACTAGACAAGATTTCAAGACAAACAAGTCGGAGAAGCAGTACTGAGTATATATTTCATTCCAAACTGAATTGATTTTCAAAACTAAGTTAATTCTGATTAAGAATTTCAAAGCTGCTTAGTTGGGAGCCAAATTTTGTAGAATCTGGTTTAAAAGGTACCAATATTAGTTTATAATAGTAAAAACTATGCCTGTTTTTATATTTTAGGCATTTATAGCATGTTAAACATCTCCCAAATATATAATCAAGACAGATAAATTAGATACCCCAAGTAGCACTCAATCACATAAAACCCTAAGGTTGATCAAATGAAGCATATCCAAAACATACACCTAATAAAGCTTTCAACCTTGTTCTGAGCTAGGATCACTTAAGAACACTTGAAAAAATGGCTATCAATAGCCGCAAATTTGCGAGTGGCATTTTCGGTCGCTATTTTGTGACTGGCCAGCAATCGGCTTGAAACAGAGTGATATTGTGACCCGTTTGTCGCTATCTTTACACTCACAAAATTATTTGCAATTAATAGTGACCGCATAATGACAAGATTAGTTATTGCAGTTTTGTAACTGTTAATTCCTATCGCTGATGCCAGTCACTAATGACAGTCATTTTTACAACCGCTATTTCGGTCACTACGCATTCCCTTTCAAAAATATTTGAAACTTACTTCTTGGTTACTAACCCAGTTTCAAAAATTTAAAAAAAAAAAAATTTAATAAGCATTTACCGACGGGGTTTTATAGTGGCAACCTGGTAGCAAAATTTTTAATACAAGTAAAGAAAAGGGGCCAAAGCCCCCAAATTGCATTCGACCTCCCCGACCACCGTCATTCGCATGCATGAATCAATTAATGATACATTTTAGGGTACACTTAATGATAAATTTTAGTTAATGAAATTACGTTTAAATCAGTTATAATCATAATTTAAATGTTGAAGCAATCTTAGAGATTAATTTAATTATGATTAATGATATACTTTTAATTAAATACAGTTGTTTCGTAGTATGCATCATTTGATGATTGATATGTTCTTACTTTACGTAGATATATCATGTTTTAATTCGTACTTGAATTTGTTATTTTTTAAATAATTCAAGGATGATTATTACATTATCGTTATTAATTATTAACAAATCATCGTTAATTACTCAACTAAAGTTATCCCTTACCGACATCTCTCAAGTCTAGCGATAACTACTGACGACTCCCATATAATATTGTAATTTATAAACTACATGTCAGGTCACTAATATACAATTTGGGTCTTTGTCGATATAGTTCATTGCCATTGGGATCACGTGGGTCTAGAACATGTGACAGAGGTAGTAATAGTTGACAGTGCAGCTAATTGATGAGCTTGAACAGCTGGACGACTATGTTCCTATAGCTCCATTAGGCGATGATGTTGAAGCAGCTGCTGAGCCTCACGTAGATGCCCCTTAGCAGCTAGCTAGGAGGACAAAATAGACCACAATTGCCAAGGATCGGTATCTTGTTAGGACATATATTTCATCCATTTACAGGAAGGCAAAATTTTGTTTTAATTGTCTATACCTTACTTTATTTTCACATTTTAATTTTATTCTACTTATAGGCTTCTTGATTCAAATATGCCCAAAAAAATTAGTGTTATAATTAAGACAAGATTTCTTGTATCGTATCCAAGTTGGAGTGATGTTTGTCTATATGTCCAAGATTTATGGTGCCCAGAATGGATGGTAAATATATAAACACGCAATACACATTATTTTTGCTTATAAGAATACTAGACTTTGATGATTTTATTGTAATGAACTTGCTAGGTATACATGGAGGCTGGAGGACGAACCATTGGGAAAGCTACATTCTTCCAGGCTGCACCGAAATTATATAAAGTTGTGATGAAATGAGCAAGGGATAGAGAAGCTCTTTAACAGATGCAACCTTGCAAACGGCAAAGAGAAAGGTCGACTTATGTGGATTCAGCTGGCCATTTGGGAAAGGTTCATTCATGATCATTAGTTTATCAATGAATTCAAACAGCTATCCAAAAAGAAAAGGAATAGTAGGCTGACAATGAAGGATGAAGATTAACATGTTATGTTGGGGGATTAGTGAGCACAGAAATTCATGAAAAAATGTCTGGTATAAACAGAAGTTTATTTCTTTAGTTATAATTTAATTATCAGTCATAGTTTACTTATATTATTGACCAATGCAAGAGAAAGACATGGAAGGGCCTATGTTGTCACAGGATTTTTTCGGCCACACACATTGGAAGGACAAAGGAAAGGGTACCCATGTAGGCAAGAAGTCTGAGGTAGTGGTTGTAAGTGTTAACCTTTATTTACATTAATCTGACATTGGTTCCATGCTGTGTCTTATATTTTTTAGATAGAAGGGGCCATTTTACATGTATAGGTACACAGAGTGAAGAAGAAATATGGGTTGGAAGAGCTTCTGTGAATATTTTATTCTATAGGAGAAGGGCCATGTGAAAACCATCTAGGTTCTACTTGAAGACTAGACAGATGTGATGATACTGTGTCAATGAAATGTGAATGCTTTATTTAAGTCAATTTATACATGTTATGTAAAATTTTTTCAATGTCCTACTTATATGGGAGGTTTTACTGAATTGTCCCCGGGATCAAAATTCAATTGTGTTTCATACTTTGGTTTCATCAATTTTTTTTTCTACTTTTGTGTGTTGATTGTTATGGAACATGAATCAATTTTTTGAAACTTTTACAACCTACGAAATTTCTTGATTGAAAGTTTTCGTTTACTTGTTGAATATAGACACATGTTGTCACAAATTTTGGGTGTTATAATAAAATTTTGAATATAAAATCTGCCTGCCTCACACTAACGACTGTTTGCTTGGCTGTATTGAGGAACTAGAGACTCGCGAGCAAGATATATAGATAGAATTGATGAGATTGTAACAGGATGCTGAGGAGAGATAGCGGCAAATGAGGGTAGAGGTTGAGGAAAGAGATCGCTAGCTCATCGAGTTACTTGATGACAAGGAGTAGCGCACGAGAGAATGGTGGACATGGGAGGCTGATGGACGAGATGAGGTCATGGTTCGTGAGATGTTTCTCATGATTAATGATGCTTATCGTGGCCCTAAAAATTCATCTACATTAAGACCTGACCGACCCAATCATTGTATGGATCCATCTCGTTGATGTTGTATTTGATATTTATTGATTATACAAATTGATGTATTTGATAAATAATTTTTATCCAATTTAGATTCTATTTATGCTATTCTGATTGGTTGCATAGTATTTAAAATTTTGTCTTATTAATTAATTTATTATTTTTAATATGGGATTACAAAAATAAAATACAATAAATTATTTTTTATTTGAGACAGACTTACGACCTCCTGCGATTGCATTACGACAGGCATTGTGACCGCATGCACACTTGTGACTGTATTTGCACCCATAAATATGGTTGCAAAATATTTAGCAACTAGCTTTTCGACTGTATATATGGTTGCAAATTTTGAAACTTTGAAGCTTCAGCTGATTCCAATTTCAAATTTGGACCAGCGAACATATCTGGTTGCAAATTTCACTAGTGCATCTGCCTTCTGCAATCACGTTTGCGGGTCGCAAAAAGTTTTAGTGACTTGATATTGGGTCTTTAGTGACCACATGTGGTCGCAAATGGCTGTTTTTCTACTAGTAGAACTCCTCAATCTATCTTAAATGTTTGGATAATAAATACCATGCGCTCCTTTTTTCCCTTATGCATCAAGCTCATTATATAGCCATATAAGTCCCCAGCTTATGCATCATCCAACCACTTTTAAGAGGTTCTTTCAAACTCCAATATTAATTACCTCTCAAGTTCGAATTCCAATAAATCTAAAGCTTTCAGTTCCATGTTGACATTCCGATCTTCAAGGTTCTATCAAAGCTTTAACACATGTCCAACTCTAAGTCCGAGACATGAAAATCGATACAAAATCTATCTCCAATTGCTTCAAATCTAAGTTCAAATATAATTTGAAATATCACCACATTTCAAATTATTCCAATCACAATTGAACATTGAAATAACTTGCTCTAGTTCAACCGAACCTTATCATAGAGCAGTTCATCATAAAATCAACATGATTTAATATTTTATAATTAAAATTTAAATAGAAAAGTTCAAGACTTATTAATCTCCCCTTTTATATAGTGACAACATATATAGCTTGTAACAAGGTTTTAGGCCTTTTTTTATGAAGCAAACACCAAAGATCAACATCTTCACCACTTTTGCTCAGCTCCAACAAATGTCCTCAACACTTGGAGAAAACGAATAGTTAAGTTCACTTCAAAAGAATATCCTTTAGCTACAAGAGAAATAATATTTTCATGCATCTCAAAAAATACAAAATAAACCTTAAAGGTCATGAGACGAAGAAAATTAAAATAATCACTCCCCCTACATTTATTAATACTTCTTCTCCATTTATTATTACACTCCCCTACATTCGGTAAATATTTCTCCTTTTTGTCATATCAATAGGAAGCTAAATACATGAGAAAAAGTGCAAATTATGAAACTAATTTTACCGAGGAGTGTCATCCAGGCTATACGCAAAGTGATAACCCCTCAAATGTACCAAGTAGACCGTACAAAAATCGTGAATTAGTCTTTCTTGATTCATTTCCATCCAAATCATCCTATTATCAATGTGCTCATTCGGTCATCTAATGGTCCAATTTACCCCACATAGCTCATCATCCAATTATCCACTAAGTCCAAGTGAGTGTTTAATCAAGCAACGTGACTAGCCAAATTATCACTCTCATTTGACTAGATGGAATTTCTTCATGAATCGGAACATCCTTCATAGTCCTTTTTGAATCTTCATCCAAACGCTTGTAGAGCTTCATTAAGCTCCTTTTCCTATCATGCTTCCACACCCTCAATATTATCAGGAGAATTAGGGTTAATGAGTGATCTTTTAGTACTTTAGTTACCTGACCAAGGTTCAATTAGATAAAGACTCACCATCCGAACCATGATATCCCCACAATATTGATGAAGATCTCTCCATTTCTTAACAAAGATAGATGTAAGCATTTAGACATCGGGGATCTCCTTTGATTCTTGCACGTAAACATGTAGTTAAGAATCAAAATATTTAGATTTATCATCATTTGGCTAACAAACATCCAAAATATATATTTGCCAAAACTGCTAACATCATTGAGATGTCCTCTTTGCTGCAACACATTGGAAACTATAATTAGCCAAAATGTAAAAGCAAAAGATCCTTAGCATTTACTAAATTTTTATACCTAACTCCAGATTTTAGTCCAATTCCATCCAATTTGGTGGCTAGAATGTATTTTTGAAATAGCATGTTCGCAATCACATTATCAAAATAAGTGACATCTACTTCAATCAGAATGCCCAAAAACTAATAAATATCTGTAACGACCACAAAATGTGTACTTAGGGATTTGATCAGGATAGAAGTCATTACTTACATAGCATACAAAAACAGTACAAGCAAAATGGAATTAAACTAAAAATTATCTGATCATTATTATAATCTCAGGCAGTATATGCATATAAATCAAAATGATAACTATAGTGTTCAACTAACTTGAGTTTATAAACTCAACAATGTTTCTAGTTTATTAAATGAAAATATTTAAGGAAAGCATCAACTCCTAAGCTGAGCATAGTCTCCATTCCAGCTCTAACACATACGCTCCTACTAACTTGCAACCAAAAAGGTAGGAGCAAAAATGTCTTAGTTTAGTACGGGCACACTAAAAACACTAAGATACTATAGCATCCCAAAATTTTGGACTAGTGACGGACCAAAATGCAATGTTAAAAATTCATAAAATTAATAATTTAACTACTATAGTATAAAATATGGAAGAAAATTTCAAAAGTATAAGTCTAAACCACTTAACGGCCGATGAAAATCTTACATATATAAATAATCATACATACCGTGCCAAAACAGAAAATGGCACCACATGTAGCCCGGACAAGTCAACGAAGTATACAACGTGTTATACAAATATACATATACCCGAATCTGTCGATGGTAACATGCCCGTATCATACTTAAATATATACATGTACCGAAATCTAGTTCACGTTAACACGTCCATATAGTAATATCTTACAAAAAATATACATAATCATACCTATAAGTACTGGTGTGTGGGCCAACATGGAAAACCATGACAAGTAAATCAAACTAAAAATCTAGTAATACAAAGATGCACACAACACATAGACATATAAGTCTTGGTGCATGGGCCAATATGGTAAACCATGACCACTCAATTAAACTAGAAATCGGATAACAACTTAATATAATAATATATACACTTCAAAGTATGGTTGACATACAAGTATGCCCACGTACAATCAACATAAATGACAAATTCTGACAAACTTCGGAACCAATGACCATGTTGAAAAACTCAACTAAGGTAGTTGTTTGGTCCCCTCCTCAACTTGGGAATTTTTGTCATAAAAAATATATTAAATTTATAAAAAATATCTCTCAATTGTTTAATATATTAGATCATACCCTGGTAGGTATTTGATGTGAGACTAACACAAATTTTTGGGAGGGATATTACATTCCACCCACTTTAGAAAATTTCGTCCTCGAAATTGTTTTATATGACTCTTAACAGACCACTTATCAATCCAATACAAAACCAGATTCACTCTAATACCACCTGTAACATCCCAAATTTTTGGTCTAGTGATAGATTGAAATGCGATATTAAAAATTAATAAAATTAATAATTTAACTAATATCGTACAAACTGCGGAAGCAAATGTCAAAAGTATTAGCCAAAACCACTCAACGACCAATGAAAATCTTACACACAAACATAATCAGCATACTAAGCCAAAACACAAAATGGTACCACATGCAGGTCGAATAAGTCAACAGAGCATACAATGTGTCATAAATATATACATATATGAGAATCTAGTTGACAGTAAAATGCCTGTATCATACATACATACTACGCACAATGGCAGTACGTGCAGCCCGGACAAGTCAACGAAGCATACAACATGTCAGAACATATACATCTACTAGAATCTAGTCGACAGTAACATGCCCGTATCATACATACATAATGTCAATAATAGCACCATGTGCAGCCCAAACAAGTCAACAAAGCATACAACTTGTCATAAACATATACATACACCAGAATCTAGTCAACAGTAACATATCCGTATCATACTTCAACATATACATGTATCGGAATCTAGTTGATGGTAACATGTTCATATAGTAAGATCATACAAAAAATATACATACGCATACCTTTAAGAGTTGGTGCATGGGCCAACATGGCAAACCATAACCAGTAAATCAAACTAAAAATCTAGTAATACAAAGAAGCACACATCACATAGACATATAAGTGTTAGTGCATGGGCCAACATGATAACCCATGACCACTCAATTAAACTAGAAATCGAGTAACAACTTAATATAAGAAAATATGCACATCAAAGTTTGGTTGACGTACAAGTATGTTGACGTACAACCAATTTGAATGGCAAATTCCGACAAGCTTAAGAACCAATGACCATGTTAAAAAACTTAATCAAGGTAGTTATTTCACACTAGTTTCCTCCCCTTTGAGTTAAGAAGGATATGCTTATATAAGCGTGAAAACAAAAATATAAGGTCATAAGTCATAAATATATATATATATATATATATATATACATACTCAAAATACGAAAAGATATTACATAATGCTTACTGAAAAGAATTTATAAATATTATTAAATTACATTAATTTATTAATATTTAAGATTTGTTTTGAGATAAAATAACTGAGTTATTTTCGAGGTTTTACAAATAAAAACATGAGCATAAACATAAAAAATTAAACTGAAATTGAGCATAACTTAACTAAATATTTTACTTGCTCGCTTGTTATTAATCGAATATAAATAGTCATTCTTATGAGAACTGTATTCAACCAACTCAAGTTTATGAATAGCCTAATTTTAGCACCCTTAGTAGTTATTCCTTAGAATTGGTAAATTAGTCTCTTCTCTTAGTCTATTTATTTGAGAGACTTAGCCCATGATTCAGCAATATCTCATAATTATCTTCTCTTCACATGAAGTTTGGAGTCACCACTCAACTCCAAAGAGAACCGATTCCCTGAGAGTCTATCAACATAAAATACACAAGGACCATATGTGTCGTCCTCAACAGTAGCATGATACAAGTGCTCTTTGCCCAAGGGTGTGCTCTTCAAGTTACCAAATAGTATGTCTATTGGCGGGTCTGATAAAATGTAAAATCCAGCTTCGGGTTAGGGTTTTGAAGTTGGTTTCCGTCAGTGCTGCCACCTTTCAGGTCAATTTTTGGTGCCAGCTAGTGTATTCTGACAAATCCAAAAACCCTGACAGTGTCCCCTCACCGAGGTCTTCCATCTGAGACCAATTCCGACCTCTGTTGTGGCTGCGATCGCTGCCGGCGACTCACACTATTCAACGGCATTTTCGATGGTTTCCGGCCATTTTCAAGCAAGTCAAATGCCGAACACCACCATCGTTAACTGTACAACTTAAGAAATGTTGAAATCGAGTTGAGTCATGTTTTATGACTCGATCGAAAAAATAGATCGAAACAACCTTCTTGGTGTCATGAGAATGAATGATATTATTAAATACATGCCAAAATGCACTGAACATAAATAAAAGTAAGAAAGTAGATAATTGCGCTAAGCTCAAGTGTATGTAGCGTTTATTTGCCCTCCCACCAGCGTCGACTTAAGATTGCAAGACCTACATATATTATACAAAAAACGTTAGTAACAAATTTTACTGTAACAAAAAATAACTAATACAAACTGGCAAATGGGTTTTCCATTATGCCAAAAAACTTATAAAACTACAAGATTGCCTCACACTGGGCAGTAAGCAACAAACATAAGCAAGTGTCAGCTCGCATGCACGGCATATAATTATATTCATACATACAATACTTATACCCTCTCATCTTCCATATCACCTGCCATGGTACTCGAGTGGCAAAAGGAACAGTTAAGTTAGTGCCACAAATTCTGGAAATGTGCTGCATTACAAGTACCCTAATACACCCCACTACCTCATGGTTAGAAGGAGTACTAGTGTGGTCCATACATATCTCCATATCACTCATTCTCTTATTCGTAAAATTTGTAAAAATGTGCGTGCTGATATAATAGGTCTAGGGATGAGGTTTATATTATATATTTTTTGAGCTTCAGTTCTGAAACAAACAAGGGATCTCATCCTTATAGTTTTATTAAATATGTGTAGAAAACATGGTTAAATGGCCCAACATCGGAAGAATCCAATAAAACATTGCCAATGTTGTCCTACTAAAACACGATTAAAGTCTACACGCAAGGAATCAAGCAAAGAGGGAAAGTCCTACAGACCTGTGGTCAAAACTCCAAGCACATCGATATATCTACGGCGAGCTCAAACTCCAAAACCTACATTGGAACCCACTACTAAGTAAAATAATAACATCTCTATATGACGCATGCTCATGGTGTGCTCATATCATCAATACATCCTAATAAAAAAAATAGTGCTAACAAAGATACAACTAAACACCTAACACAAAAATCAAGACATAATAATAGCAAATAAATAAATAAATAAACACATAGATAATTATGTAAATAATAAATACATGAACATAAATAATACTCTAATAAAAAAATATATGATTATACTATATAAATACATAGGCAAACACGAGTAAATATCATACATACTTGTGTTAGCAAACACAAAAATAAATAAATAATTAAATAAATAAATAATTAATACTTAATATTCATTAATCATGAATAATAATATCATAGTTATAGAATATAAGAATCCATAATTAAATATAAATAAATAATAACATATACACAAACATATAAAAAGATAAATAAGCATATAAATAAATAAATAAATATACAATTCAATAAACATAATAAGCCTAATATTATAAGTAAATATAATATTGATAATAACAAATAAACATGTAAACATTCATCATATATGATAAATATATAAATAAAAAAATAATAACGAATAAATAAATAAATAAATAATAAAAATAATCATAAAATCTAAACATGCTAAATTATGTAAATATATATCTAAACTAATATAAAGGTTCTCGAATTATCAAAAACGGTGCAAGAACACATGAGAACAGTCCAAAAATAAGCCTAAACCAAACTGAACTGAGTTGAACCAGACTGGATTGGGCTGAGTCAACATGGTCTGGGTTATATAACCTGTTGGGCTTGGTCGTGTCAGCTAGGCTGATGGACAAAAATATGCACATGGGCTGGTTGACTCGGGCATGACCAAGCGGACGCAAATGCAGGAAACGGGTTGGACAGGACTGCCATTGCCCGTCTCCAAAAAATGCCGAGGGCAGAGCAGCTGGGGTCGCCGCTAGTCGGGATCGACAAAGGGAAGGATGGGGAATGTGCTGCTGGTTGCGATCGGTGGAGTCCGACTAGTGGCTGGTCGGAAATTGGCCTAATAGGGGAGGTATCGCCGCTGGGTACAACGACATCATCGGCAGCCATTGCAGTCGCGGCGGTGGTTGTGGGTGGTCTCAAAATCGAGATCTCGACGAGGGGGAGTTGTCGAGGTGGTTGGATAGGCCAGTGGTGGCTCGCTTGTGAGGAAAAATATCTCGAGCTAGTGGCGGTCGTAGCTAAAAACAACTGGACAACATTGTCGCCGATGGCGATTATAGCGCAACTGATGGCGATGGTGGTCATGGATGAACCAATCTGATGGCTAGAGGAGGGCCATGGTCTAGCCAGCAGCGAGCAAAAGTGGTGGTGGTGTTAGGGGTGACGTTTGAATTATAAATGAGAGAAAACTAGGGTTGACGTGGCAGCTCAAATCTTGCTACGTGGTATGATCTAATTGTCCGACAACTCATTGCCTAATGGGGCCCACTTATGGGTTTATACAATATATATATACATATATATATATGGATGGAAAGATAGGATCGAGACTGTCCAACGATGAAACGGGCTCATGTCCTGAAAGTAACTCTATAAGCGAGAATCAAGGCAAGAAGGCTAAATGGGCTTCGAACCCTAAACTCAATCAAGTTGAGCCCACAGAGCACAATCGAAATAAAAAATTTCTATGCTGAATGCAAATTAAATACCCAAAAAATCCCAAATGAATGATAAACACTGCAACAGCCTAGTTCTAGGCCTTAAATCCTATCTAACTCATAAAAATCATATATATACCTCGTGCGTTATAACCAAAACTATCATATACATGTCAGGCATAGTTAACCTACATAACATGCTCATATGGCCATTTGGGCCTCATACTCACATTTTAAAATTGTTCTAGCTCGAGCTCACTCCAACCAACTCTAGACTGATCCGAACCTGACAAACTATAAGCAGATAAAACCTTACCCAAATTTTGGGTTTTACAACCTCTCTTCCTTATAAAAATTTCGTCCTCAGAATTTTGCACACCAACTATGATCAGACTACTCAACTGAAGATGTAATCTCGTTGGCAAACTGGTAGCTCTCCCTTGAAAGCTAGTTGCACACGATCCAAACGGACCAACATGATGCTGGAACACTAAACAGTTGCAAAGCCCGTTTGCTCTTTAATGACCTAGCTGGATGAACTACACTTGATCAAATCACTTGCTGAAATATGTCATAAATGCTGGAATCATCTTGCTGGACTAACCTACATGCTCAAATCGTCTCACTCGACCGACCATGCATGCTCGAGTTTTCTCACTAGGCTAACTCCTAAGGTCACTGCAAGTTATGGGCACTAAAATGCAATGACCTCGGCAGTAAAAACCTAAGCTCACCCCTAAGGCTACTAGGTAGTCGAGCAGGTACTCTAAAGTGCTGCAGGGTACTAGTCTAAACTACATCAGGAAAAACTATATCGGTGCAAGGTATGCGGCCTAGAATTTACCCATGTCCCCCTGACCCTTATCAATGTGATAGGTCAACTATAGGTACCCTCAAGGCACTCTACTCTAGGCTATATAGCTATACTAGGGTATCATAAGATTCCTGCTAGTACATGGTGGATTCTAGTACCATGTAAGGGTATATACTAATGGGTTGCATGGTTCACTCTCTCCAGTCTAGGTCAAACACTCAAGTATCTCTGCAAGGAACTGGATAGCTCATTGGGTCCTAGCCAACTCGGTCCTGAGTCAAATATCTTACTCTATTCCATAATTGAAAAGGAGAGCGGCTATGAATCTATTGCGTGCTATGACTCTTGTAACTATCTATTCAACCACTAACTACAACTGAAGGAGGCTCTCTATGATGGAATTGCTACGAGAACACCTTTATATGTACAACGTGTCTCAAGGAGTATGAAAACATACTCAGCGTGTAGTTGTGGAGTTTGCATCTGGTCTATAGCATGCACTAGTCAATGCCCGCTCATCTCCACTATCTTGGTAAACTAGTAGTAAGACTGGAAAATCTAGAGGAGTGGATTAAAATGCTCAACTTTGTCTGGTGCCTATGCATCACATGGAAAGAGAAAGGATCTCTTGTGGAAAACTAGTCACACTGATCTAAGACTCTAACAATTATGTATTTCATCCTCACGTGATCTGGCATCAGGTCTACTGGAAGAGTGCACTAAGTTGAGAAAAATCTACTAGGTATGCACATCACTCTATCTGTGGTGATGTGAGGATTTATGTCTGAGTCAAAAGGGTAATGGAAAAACTCTATATAAGATATTGGGTGACTCAAAAAATATGGGTAGGTCCATGCACATATCTCCAAGACTATCATAATTGGACTCCGCTATAGGTGGCCAGCTCATGGAACAGCCAATCAATGATAAGTCTAAGAGACAGCTCCTAAGTGGCTCTAGTTCAATCAACTTATAGTAGATATGTGTTTCTCGATATCGTTCTAGTCATGCACTTCTAAATGGATGGGGTCTAAACAACCCAAAGAACCACTATCCCTCCTTGAGTCTATGGGGCTCATTGTGAGGTTTGACACAGGTCTCGTCCGCTCTTCAATGGTGTGTGACCTGCCGTCCCATGCTGATTTGTAGCACTAATCTTGACTCACATGACTACTGCCGTTGTAGTAGACTCTCAATCAAAGATGCCAGTTAAGAGGAACATACATTGATGTCCCTCTATTAGGTGTGCAGGGTCTAGTCTGACTGAAGTTCTCATATGCGTCGCTACCAAGATTGGGTGAAGTTATCTCCTCCAGACTAGTCTGTCATCTGTTACCTTCACTATAAGTCCTAAAGAGTATCACAAAGGTACCTCCTATACGTGGGGTAAAGACTAAATCCTATGTCTTAAGGTAAAAACCTCATCGTGTTGGCGAGGTATAAGGAAAATACTCTCCCTAATGGACACTCCCTCATTGAGCCTATCATTTATGTAACACCCCAATTTCGGTTCACTTAAGAACCGGATCAGAAATTTTACGATCGAGTCGAGACATGTTTAATATTATTAGTCAGTGAGACTCGACCCATAAAATAGATCGAAATAACCCTCTTGGTGTCATGAGAAGGGAAGACATTGTAAAATAAAAATCAAAATACATCAAATATAAATAAATGCAAGAAAGAAAATCTTGTGTTGAGCTCAAGTGTGTGTAGGATTTATATGTCCTTCCGCCGAAGTCGATAAAGGATTTGAGAGACCTACATATATTATAAGGAAACCGTCAGTAACGATTGTTACTGGTCCGAAAAATAACTAATAGAAACTGGCAAGTGGGTATTTCATTACCCACGAAAACTTATGAAACTTCAAGAATTGCCTCACACCGGGTAGGAAGCAAACATACTTAACAAATGCCGACTCGCATGCACGGCTCATAATCATAATCATACATACATACATACAATGCTTACACCCTCACACCTTCCATATCACCCGCCACTGTACTCAAATGGCAAAAGGAACAATTAAATTAGTGCCACATATTCAGAAAATGCGCTGCATTATGCAGTACCATCATACACCCGCACTACCTCATGGTTTGAAGGAGTACTAGCACGGTCCATACATATCTCCGTACCACTCATTCTCTTATTCATGAAATCCGTAAAACAGCGCGTACTTATATAATAGGCTTAGGGATGAGGCTTGTATAATAGATTTATGGAGCTAAAGTTCGAAAACCAACAAGGGATCTCATCCTTGTAGTTTTATTAAACTTGCATATAAAACACGATTAAATGGCCTGACATCGGAAGGATCCGATAAAACGCTTTCGATGTCATTCTACGTATAAAATACGATCAAAATCATACACACAAGGAGTCAAGCAGAGAGGGAGAGAGTCCTACGGACCTGTGGTCCATGCTCCAAGCGTATATGCACATCTACGGCGAGCTCGAACTCCGAAGCCTACATCGGAACCCATTTCTATGTAAAATATTAACATCCCTATATGATGCATGCATGTGGTGTGTGCTCATATCATCAATACATCTTAATAAGTAAGAC
>JAVDBV010081742.1:0-15366 GCA_032619315.1 Piper longum | reverse complement strand
TGTTCAACTTATATATATATATATATATATATATAAGTTGAACACATAAATATTTATCAGGCTAGAGCTCAACTTGAACCAAGTCCAAATATTACAAATTTTTTATAAACTCGACTTATTTACATTAAAGTGTGACTTATTTTTATTAAAGTACGAATCGGCTCGTTTTATATTAAGCCAAATTCATTCAAATATACTCGTGTTTGACTTGATTCGACTCATTTATACCCGATAATTAATTAATAAATAATGATGTAAATATGTGAAAAATTGCCATCCGTATACAGCAAAGCTGAATTTTACACGCAACATTCCAGAAACTTCGTATACGATAAGGGAGGAAAGTTGGGCATTGGAAAATGCTAAAAGATTGGACAGAGCATGCCTTGAAATGTGGTAGTAAAAACTGTAAAGTAGCATGAATGGGAATGTCAGTACAGCCGGACTTTGCACTCAGGAAAGTTCTTTGTCTGCGTTCGAGGTGATTGGTAAAGCCAAACGAGACCATCCATGCAAGCTTCTAGATATGGCAAGCTCTAGATTTTTCCACATCTGTACTTATGCCTCTTAGCTAATCTAAAAGAGTGATGACACTTTAGGGGGTGGGGGTTATTGAGATTTGAAAATTAATCTCTCTAGGGAATGCTACCAATGACATGAATTCCCCTATTATTATTATTGAATTAGGAGAGAATTGTGGGTGAATTATTAATGAATTGTATTCATGTATTATTGAAATAAATGGGAATTAAGAATATAATTTAGACCATTAATTTATATTTTAGACAGAGTCATTACAAATAATAATAAAATTAAACGACAACCATAAAGGAGGCCGGCACCGGCTTGATTAAAGGATGTGTTCATTTTTGTGTATTCCATCGGTAAAAGATGCATGATATACATATGTGATATATGTGCATGGTTAAGTTGTTGCAATATTTATTTTCTTTCTGTCCAGTTACATGATTCATTTATTTGGTATTACGATTCCACGTAGAACGATTTGATAGTAGGCTAGTTCTTCTTAAACGCAATATCACTAGTGATGCATTAAAGCGTTGCCCTACTCAGGAATATTCAAGCTAACGGGGTTACTGGATTTAAGGGCGTCTGATACTCCTAATTTGCAAGCTTTAATGGCTGTATCAAAGAAAAAGAACTATTTAAATTCAAATAAGTCTAATTTAAGTTCTAATGTATAACTATTATATTACCTTAAAACCCTAATACCAGAGATACGTGCATTCTCATTGCATTTCAGACAATATTGTAACGTCTGATATATTTTTCTTTGCCCCATATAATAATTTTATAGCCCGTAAATACTAAACTTATGCCTTGGATTTTATTAAGAAAACATTGAAGTTCTGCTCAATTTATAATTCTCAAAAATTTGAAAAAAATGAATTTTTTTATTAATACCCGTTTAATTTAGGTTTTTTTATATATTTTAATTTTTATGTCAGTAACTACTCATTTAAATATTGTTATTTTTTGGTTAGAGAACCTTAAAATATAGTTCTTCCCAAACTAGAAATTCGAAAACATTTGTATTTGAAATGGATATTTACTTGATTAGATTTATATTTTTTAATACGATATTTTCTTATTGTTTTTTAATAAAAATGTTAAAATTTTAAATGGATATTTTTTGGAAAAAATTAAATGGAATAATTAATCTGTCAATGTAAATTTCAAGTGCAGCCGGTGCTAGTATGGTATTAATAACTTTATTCAGATTTGGGCCCGGGTCGTGAAACCAATTTTCCAAGTAAACCAGCCCGATATTCGGTTCACCAAATAAAGCAGCCGGTCCGGTCTAACCACCGGTCCTCGTCTTCGTCTCTTCCTCTAGACACGGATCATCCATCCCTTCCCCAACCATTCTTGTTCCAAATTCTGCAAAAAATTGTGTTTTTTGATCCTCAATTCGATCCAGATCTTGTTCCCCGATCGAATTACATTGAAATTTTGATTCATAGATCGGAAAGTTGTCACCTTTGGCCTATTTGATCGGTATCTGGTGGACTTAACCCGGATTCCGGCGTCGGCGCCGGAATTAGGCCGGCTTCGATGCCGGTGAGGACCCCCCCCAACCATCGGCACGATGGCGCCTCGCCTCTTCCTCTGGGCATGGACTGGAGCCCCCCTCCCAGAAAATGGGTGGGTCTGTTGTCCTCGATTCGGTGTTGAATTTTGATGTTTAGGGTTGTTCTTGTGTTCTTGGAGCTGTTGGCGTGGTGTGAAATTTGCATTTAGATGTTTGGAGGCGCGAGATCTTCAAATTAGGCCATCGGAAGTGCAATTTGAATTTAATTTGCTGATGCATATACTTGAAGAACAAATCGGGAATTTAGATGTTTGACGCTGTAAGATCTTGGTTTTGGGAGAAAATATTGACATTAGGTCTTTTGCAAGTGCATTTTGGATTTTATTTGCTGGGGCTTGTTCTCAAATACGCTACTTTTGCATATAGATGTTCGAAGCTGCAAGAACTCATAGCTGTGTTGGTTTTTGGTTGATTTCACTTGTGATGGTTGGTTACTATTTACCAAGATTGTGCTTTATGTTACTTTACCTGAGTTTTAGCTAATGAATGCTGAGTTCATCAACTTAGCTATTAAATGCCATTATTAACTTGTATAAGTTCTCCAGTGCGGGTGTGTTAATGCTTGATGTCTGGCATTTGCTAACTTGATCATGCCAAGCTAGTCTTATCCTTTTCTGGTGCTTTTAGTTGTATTTGTATCCAGTTGAATTGTAGGTCCCTTGCTCGGTAATGTATACGGTAGTGTGCAGAACACTTGAAACGGTGGAACATATTTTTATTCCTTCTCAATGTGCTCTAAATTTGTCTCTGTGAGTATTGAGAAGGAATTTCAGGCTATTTGGTCATTTACATAGTGATAGGCTGATAGCGTAATTGTGTATGTGATTTTTGTTAGTATAAGGGTTTCTATAGAAAGCTTTTATGCCAATAAGATTTTCTTTGTGTCTTTAGGATGGAAGAGATACCCTGTGGCCACATGATCCTCACACAGGATGGAGCTTCTGTGTTATGATTCCCTCTTGGGCTACCCGAACACAGCAGAAGGCATCGGATGTTAGCTCTGCTGATCCTGTAGTGGTGAGAAAGTTTTGTACTTCCTAGTAAATGTGATATTTTTGTGCCTTTTGGTTAAGCTGCTTCTGTTGACTTTGATAAGTGATAACTGTATAAAATTGTTAAATTTCAGAATGCAACAATTCTTTGGCTTGTATAAACCACTAATTCAAGTTTCTTTACTCCTTTTCTTAGTGGTTGTGATGTGTATATAAGATCATTGCTTACATGGTAAGAAACTTCTGCTCGTGCAACCTCACCTTTAACAAAACTAGTTGCCAGTTTTACAGGGTTGTTGTTGGAGTTCAATCACCAGATGGAATAAGTACATCAAGAGGAGTTTTTCGCAGATTCAATGACTTTTTGAAGCTTTATAATGTGGTATTGACATTTTTCGTTCAAATTTTCGTCTGACTGCATCTTGTCTCATCACACATTTTAATTTCAATTGAGTATGGCAAAAGGATTTTACAGTTTCTTTCTATTAAGTGATGTCATATCCTTTTTCTCTGTTTCCTCTCTTATGAGGCCTGCACCAGGAAGGCCAAGGCCATCTGGTAGAAAACTACCCACTTCTCTTTCGCATGAATTTGTGTCATTGATTTTGATGTGCAAACAATCAATTTCTGGCATTAAATTCATGCTTCTGAGTCTTGTAGACTTCATGCTCTGGTGAGATTCTAGTTATATGTGCTACCTTGCTTTAAGTTGTTGTTGATAATGTCTTGCATGATTGATTAACAGATAAGCTTATTGTTGATATTCCTGGTTGGGTTCATATTTAGCGTTAACAACTTTAAGATACAGGATTGAAGTTAAAATTTAAATGCCTATATTTGGCTTTGTACATTCACCAAGTATTCTGTTAGTTTGGCTTTTAAATGTATCCATTATCCATCTTGCCTGTTAAAATGTTTTAAAGCGCGTCATTTGTGTTATGCATGGCAGTTGAAGCGACTTTACCCTCGGAAAAACCTACTACAGCCCCCTTCCAAGCATAGATTTTTAAGAATAAGCTCTAGCCAGGAACTCTTGGAAGAGGTAGATTATAGTATGATGAAATTTGAATTTGTATTTGCATCCAATAATGAATTTTCTCATTTTGATAATATTATTTTCCAATTAGCATAGTGTTATGAGAAGGTACTCTTTTGAGGTGACGAGAGTGATGTATTTATCTATGGAGTATCTGTGCCTGTAGTCTAGCTGCAATTTCGTTTCTCTTAGGGTATAGTGAATATATCAATTTATTTGCATATATATATATGCAATTTATTAGCCGCAATTTATTTTGCATAGATACAAAATAGGTACTAGTTATTAAGATTCAGTCTCTTTCACACCCTTTTCCAAGGTTAAAGACCCTTATTCCTGTGAAGTATGAGCCATTGGTGCATATGTTTTTTACCAAAATTCATTTAGTAAATGCTTAATATTCTTATTCTAGTTTTTTTTTCAGAGAAGGTGTTCTTTGGAGGATTGGATGGGCAAGTTGCTCTCTGATATAGATATATCTCGAAGTGTTCCAATCGCATCTTTTCTTGAGCTAGAGGCTGCTGCAAGGATGTGTAAGTGCTCCTTTATTTTGGTGATAGTTCTACTAAACTTAGCTGACTATGCTATGCAAACAATTGATAAGTGAAGGTAATAACTTTTTTAATATTCTTAGTTGCGGGATCTTGCAATTTCACATCTACAAAATTCTTTGTTAATTAGTTTGTAAAAGTCAAGATAATAGTAGACATACTTAAGCATTACAAAGTTGGGCTTTGTGTCAGATTTAATAAATTTGCTACTTTTCTATTGATTTTTAACTCTGCATAAACTTAATATTTCTGATTAAAAGGACTTACGAAGGAGGGTACAATCTTACTTGTTGCCTGGGTCATGTATTTCATAGTTAAGGAATTTTAGTTAATGATTATAAGATTTTTTTTTCCAGCTTTCATTGATGGAGGGCAACGTATAAAAAGCGCTAATCCTGATGTACAGAATGGTTGCTCTTCTCCCCTACAATTACAATCCATGTCAGAATCTTTTTATGCTGGTAGTTTATCTACAATGTCGAAGGGTTTGTCATTTGCATCAGATTATGGTAGTGACAATACATATGATACTTTTGATGTTGGAACTCCAAGAATGGGAACCGACAATAATTCAGAAATTGGGTCTGAAGATCTAACCACTGATCATGATTTGACTAATACAACATCCATTAAACATGGCATACCAAATGATGATACTGGTCCTTTTACTGAAGATACTGTTTTAGAACAAACAGATGTTTCAACTGATAGATTCAAAAAAGAAAACAATGTTGTGCAAAGAGAAAGTCTTCACAGAGATACTTCAATGGATCTTCTATCAGATCCTGAGAGGGTCAAGGGAAGTGACCACGTGAGAGGAATGTCTTCTGAGAGTGTTGGAAGTGATTTTAGTTCTGGGAGGAGTAGTGAGCGGTCTAATGTTAGGATTCCTAATTCCTGTGATCACCTCATTGACCTTCCAGGATCCTCAGAAGCAGTAGGGTTGCATATCTTAAACAATGTAGAGTTTGTTCTTCCAATAGATCAGAGAAATAAATTGAATAGGGTTCTAGCAACCATGCAGAGAAGGTTAACTACAGCAAGAACAGACATGGAAGACCTACTAGCAAGATTAAATCAAGAGACGGCGGCCAAAGAGTACCTTATGACAAAGGTCAGAGTCTGTTTTGAATGGATTATTCCTGGTATTATGGTATCTTGAGATGCCAGGTTTTATAAAATATAGAAACAGCTTACTTTCTTATGATTATTATGTAATAGTAAGAATAACTTGGAACTGATCAATTACTTGCTTTTTAGGTTTTTTTCAGTTATATGGTCCAAGTTTGCCCATCAGTTTTTGAATATCTTATTAATTTTTTGATGTGTTGTTGTCTGCCTTTATTCTGGCCATGACAGTGTATCCTATTTTGTCTGAAGAGAGGCTGAGTGTTTGATTTCTCTGAAATCCTTGTTATTGTGCTGCTATCATTTACGAGCTATTTATGTTGGTGTGTGTGTGTGTGTGTTTTTGGAGTGCTTGTGCTCTCTTTAAATGACGAACATGGTTTGCTGAAGTGACTATTTTCTGTATCTAGATCATTAGTTAATTTGCAGCAAATTGAAAATACTGGTGCTAGTGTAACTCTGAGGATGTGGAATTTGTATTTTAGAGGTTCTATTTTGTTCTTAAAGGATAACATACACATATGATTCTGTCAACTTTCTTTCTCCTAGACATTTTTTGATTGTAATCCATGCATGACTGCTATCTTATCCAGGTCAGAGAGCTTGATGTGGAGCTTGAAACTACTAAACAGAGAAGTAAAGAAAATTTGCAGCAATCAGTATTGACAGAAAGGGAAAGAATTACTCAGATGCAATGGGACATGGAAGAAATTCGGAGAAAATCTATGGAAATGGAGGCGAAGCTTAAGTTTGAAAAGGTTTTACTTGATTTCGCATCTTTTCTTTACCTATTTATATATATCAACTTAGAAGAGGCGAAGCATAAGTGGTAACCTTGCTTATAAATCCTATCTAATAATCTTCCTAATTTTAAGTCTTATACAATTTATTGCTGTATGCTGATATTAAAAGTTATGCTAATAGGATGAAAGAGTTCATACTGAGTTGGCAACAAAATCTGCCATTAGGGAGAGGGATTCTTTGGAAAAGGAATTGGCTATGAGGAGGGAACAACTTGATGATCTCCAGAAGCGTCAAGAAGAAATGGATGCAAAGTCAAAGTCAGACATCAAAGTTCTTGTCAAAGAGGTTAAGTCTCTTAGGACTACTCAAAAAGAACTCAAGGATGAGCTTAACAAAGTTGTGAAAGAAAAGTCTGAACTGGAGGTACTGGACGTTTACTTTCCTGATGTTTCCTGCATCCCATGCATCCTCTCTTTGTTTGTAATCAAAATATAGTTTTGTGCTGTTCCTGCTTAAGTTTGGTCATCTTATACATTGGCTCTGCTGTTTTATTTTTGTTGTGCCTTCTCTTACTAATTACAATGATTGCAAGTTTTGTCAAGAGTCATTTTGAGCTATTTGTTTGGTTGAGGCATTTTAGTTTTTTTTCTTTACTCAGAATACAGAACAGTGTGCTACTTACATATTATTACGCACTTATGGTTTGTACCATGGATTTGTGGTATCATTGGCCTCTAGTCTTAGAGAGAAATAGAGTTTGGTTATTGTCTTGGTGAAGGCTCAAGCAATAATTAGCTAACTTCCTAAAATTGCTAGTCTTTTTGAAACAAGGTATTACGCATGGTTTCAGAGCCATTTGAGGGTGTGCTATGGGTCTGATTAAACTGTTGAAACGGTCCTGTGATGCACTGCTTTATATCCTTCAATTTCAAGGTTAGAGCCATCTCGACACCAATATCTTGTCCTTTCCAGGAGCAACATGGGAAAGGGGTGCCTAGGAGAGGGCCACCTGAGCCTGGAACAATTTTAAGAATGATGGCTGTCTAAAGTGTGCATCAATGACAATAGTGCTGAGTGAGGTGGGATGTTATAAACTTTGGTTGTGTCAGAGAGTGTTTCAACCTTTAATCACACAAAGGAAATGCAGTTGGGTTGGTGAAGGCTATGAGAGGGTTTATGAGATGGGTCCCGAACCTCTCTACTGGATAGTAATTTTGTAACGGCTTATAGCCTTTGAAGTTCATTGAATTTAGTTTTAAGTAAGAAAATTTCTTGCTGCCTTATTCCCTGGTTTCTCTTATGAAGCAAACTTGCAAACAAGGAAAATTGATACAATTTTGTTTTTAGATGCATTATATGTTATTTATATTAATGTGGGAGCAGTTTATTGATGATGCAAAATCTGTTTATGTGATAAGGTATTAGACTAAAGAGAATGATTATTATTATGGTCTCCATAGATTGCTTGTTGATAAAGTTGTAAGGTTTTTTCTTATCTTCTAACACTACCTTATTTATATTCATTTTGAATTCTTTTAATTGTGCTCAAACAGATAATCCTTCAAAAGGAGCACAAGGAACAAGATCTTGTAGCACTATCAAGAAAGAAGTTGCTTAATGAGTGCAAAGTTCTCCGTGAAAGACTTCAAGAATGTAGTGTCAATTTTTTTTCAGACACAGATGATACAATCATTGTGAATTCATCATCTCTTGCAGATGCTATGGGTCTTTTGACAACATCTGACAATCGGATAGCAGTCCTCCTTTCAGAGGTATTCTGAACTATCATTTGATATTTTTTTGTTTGTGTATGTTTTTTGGTGGGTCTTGTTGGTTTAGGGATCTAAAATGCATATAGAAATTCGGAGTTCTTTCTAAATGCACAAATTTTTGGATGCTTTATGTGATTTTCGTAGGTTATAAGGATTTTCTTTAACTTTTTGCTTTTTTTTTTAATGGGGATAGGAAGTTTAGTAGCTCAGAATGTTAAGCTTTTTGTGTAATTAGCACGTCTTTTCCTATACTGTAATAAGATTTGGAGTTATAAAATCATTCAGCCTGTTTGTTTTAAAAAATCTTATCGTCTGTGTTTTGTGAAGTTTTTGGTTAGAATTGAAGTGTTCTTTTCAAAGTAAATTTCTTTGTGTACATTGAATATGCCGGTATGTTTCATATGCTCTGAAATCTGACTACAGGAGTTCTCTTCTTTTTTTATGACAACAATGAATGATTAAAGTGGTGATTTTTTACATGTTATTGAAGTTGTAGTGGCTTGCCCTATTTTTGTTGATGTGTAAAATGTAGATGAAAAGAACTACAAGAGGAAGCTTTTCTTTTTTACCATGAATTCACCATCCTTTTTTGTGTTTTTGCCATTGCACTGCAAAAATCGTGTTCCACATAAATGTGAAAAATCTCTGCAAATTGTCTTTTGCAAGTCTATTTTTTAGCCATATTAAGCCTATCACCTTGAAATTTAATGTTCATCCGTAGGTTAAGGAATCAAGAAGTTATCTTTTTTATGCTGGAATTTAAATTTGATTTATCATGTGTAGGCTCAATTACTAGCACAGGACTTCGAAACTGCTGTAGCCACTGCAGGTAAAACTGGTGGGGATAAATCTCGAGGAAATGCTGCTAAAAACAATGGCGAGAGAAACAAGTCAATGGAAGAGGACATTAGAAAAATGTTGGCAGACATTTTGGTTGACAACGCCCAATTGAGAAAGCAGGTGAACTCTACCATACGTTGTGCCCTGAAATCTTCCATGAAGCCTGATAGTGATGACAACCCAGCAATAGGGGAAACTACTAATTCCATAAGGACTGTGTTGAACAAATTTCTAGAAAGAAAAACATCAGTTTAATTTGGAAATATGCGATGGAACACGGTATACATGTAAGTATTATTAATTGTAAAATGTGATCTTGATGAGCTCCCTTGATGGGTATTGGTCATAATTTTTTGATGGAAGACACTCCTGAAGGACTCGAGGACATGTTTGCTGCAATTTATAATGGAGGAACGATTGATATGAGTTCCTGCGACAAAAGGCCAAGATTGAAATCCCAGTGCCCCTTGTATCAGTTCACTGTAAGAAGTGACATTCAATGGCTTGTACACTTCACCTTCAGAGCGTCTGTGTCATTTTTTTTAGTTATGTCCGAGATTTTCTGGTTGATGTTTTAAATTTAAAGTCATCTAATATTTGTAAAAACATTAAAGAATAGATTAGATCAAGATGGCTGAATACGAGAATGATAAATACGGATACGAACCTCTCTACTGTTTTGGCTTTGACTTGTTCATTTGTCTGCAAAACTCCTTTTCATAGTTAGAAATTATGCAGAAGTTGAGGTGAAGCGTACTTCTACCTGCTGAACACCAAACGAAGGGAGGATGAAAGTGTGACCATGGGACATTGGATGCATGACTGAAGCAAATAAGTTTCTGGCCTCCTTAACGTGATTGACAAGAGTTATTGTTTCCTCCCTATTTTTTTATTGGATATTTTCTGTAAAGGTTGGAATATTTTTAATGATTTTTTTTCAACTTTTACTTTTTGCTATCTTTATCTTTATATGATGGGAAAAAGTTTTTGTCATTAATTTCCCTACTGAGCAGTCAGCTTAACAAAAAGTCTTCCTTATTTGCCTCCTTTGTGTCATAGACAAATTCAATTATGCTTATTTTGTTACTTTATTTAATCAAAATAGTAAACAAGATCATTTGGTATGTCCTCTTGCAAAGAAAAATTTTTCCCGGGGGAGTTCTCTTTTATTAATTAATTTTTATTGTAAATTAAAAATAAATAGTTTTTGCACATAAGCAGACTCTTATTTGATTGGTTTAAGTTTTTTTAATTAGTTGTATTTTAAATTTTAATTATACTAATTAACCTAATCTCTTTCAATTAAAAATAGTTAAATCAGTTAAATAAGTACAGCCCTTATTTGGTTAAAAAAATAGAAAAAGAAATCAGTGGGCCCAAACACCTAACAGCTAACTGACCCAAGCCCATATTGAATGCGTGGGTCCCACCGAGCGGCCGACAGCTCCGGTCGTCTTCACCGCGACCTCTACGCCCCCACTCCACTCCTCCGAAAAACGAAGAAGAAGAAGAAGTAAGCGATGAAGATCGTCCCGATTCCATGCTTGGAGGACAACTACGCCTACCTGTGAGCTCCCCCTCTCCTTCCTCTACCCGCCGACACCCTTTTCGCCGTTTCTCGCCCCCAAAGTTGACACCTTTTTGGCCTTGTTTGGTTCGGTGCAGGATCGTCGACGAGGAGACGAAGCAGGCTGCGGCGGTTGACCCGGCGGAGCCAGAGAAGGTGCTGGCAGCGGCCGCAGGCACCGTTGCCGAAATCAAGCTGGTCCTCACCACCCACCGGCACTGGTAAAGGCTGCGTCTTTGTTGATGTTTGGATGTCGGATTTTGATTTTTGGTTGTCGTTGTTGCTGTTGAAGGGATCATGCTGGTGGTAACAAGAAGATGAAGGAGTTGGTGCCTGGGGTTAGGGTTTACGGAGGGTCGGCGGATAGTGTGGAGGGGTGCACCGATAAGTTGAACAATGGTGACAGGTTTGCGATTGGGGAGGGGATTGAAGTCCTCGCCCTCCACACCCCTTGGTATTGGCTTGCTCTTCTCTAATCTCCTCTTTTTTTTTTTTATTCAAATTTTTTAGTTAGTTTGTTTGATTCTTTGTGTTCTTCGTTTTTACTGACATTAGCCATACCAAAGGTCATATCAGCTACTATGTGACTGCAAAGGGGGAAGAGACCCCTGCTGTGTTTACTGGGGATACGTTGGTGAGCGAATCAGTTGGGCTGTTTGCTTTGTATGTTTGTTTTGTTATGCGTGTTGTGTGGTTGATGATGTTTGCTTCATTTTGTGTTGTTAGTTCATTGCTGGTTGTGGCAAATTTTTTGAGGGCACGGCAGAGCAAATGTACAAATCTCTGTGTGTGACGTTGGGCTCGTTGCCAAAGCCGACTCTAGTTTATTGCGGTCATGAGGTGAGTTGTTGTTGCTGATTAATTGTTTCACTGTGATAGAAGTGACCTTTTGATTAGTATCGTGACGTAGATTATTATAGATAGAAATAAATTGAAGATGTTTTCTATTTCTAGTAATTGCATCCGTGCTTTTTATTTGCAACATAGTCCTTTTAGATTGTTTATATTTCCTTGCGAGAATTCTTTTCCATTGCACTGTTGAGCGAGTATCAATATCTTTGAATTTTATTTGAAATGTTTATTCACTGTCAGATTCTATTAATACTATAGTTTGTGGATAGTCAGTTGCTGTTGATTTCTTCTTATGATATTTTGGATCCTCATTTGCTAAAATTGTGTGACATTTTTTTTCCCTTGTAAAAGTGCAATTTAAAAGCCTGTAGATTTCTATTAAGCCTGCATGATTGGTTGTTTTGCCTATAACCTCTATTTCATTTTAAGGCAATAGTTCTGCAGACTGTTTCCTCTTTTTCTTTTAGAATATGACTTGTGGTTGTCATTGGAGCTTCATTTACTGTGTGAGAATTGCTTGTCCGCAAGTTGTCTGTTAATTTCACACCCCTCTTTTCTTAAAAATAATTACTTATTTTACTTCTTGTGCGCAAGCCTGACTGTCTTTTTGATTGCTGGATGTTGTATGCTGCACAAAATGAGTAAAATCAGAATGGTTCAATTACTTGTCATCCTAAATCTCGTAAGATTCTAAAGATAAATGTTTACTTTTCTTCTTCTTCGTCTACCTGGTACCCAAAGGGTGTCGGGAGCATGGACCCTAAGCTAGGATCCATCTAATTACAAATGGCAAAATTTTTTATGGCCAGATGCCCATCCTGATATATTATAGAAAAGTCATGTGCTATGTGTTTCAAGAATATATATATATATATATATATATATATATATACATATATATATATATACATAAAATTTTGCTGTTTTTGTTTCATAAAACCTTGTTTGATATCTGCTTCACACAATGTGCTTTGTCAGTACACAGAAAAGAACCTGCAGTTTGCGTTGACTGTAGAACCTGAAAACGAGAAGACAAAGCAAAAGCTACTATGGTCAGAGCAGCAACGAGAATCAAATTTGCCCACTATTCCATCAACCATCGAGGAAGAACTAGAAACAAATCCATTCATGCGTGTTGACTTACCCGAGATACAGGTACCCTTTTGTAACATAAGGGCATTTGCCACGGACTTTATCTATATGACTATATTATACTGGTGTTTTATAGTAGTGTTTAGCCTTTTATATTAGAGGGTAATTAGGGCTGATCATTTGGTCGGTTTGGTTGAAGCCGAACCAAATCACACGCCCAATTAACCGAAGTGTGGTAGTTTAGTTAATTGAGAAACCAAATTTTAATTGATAACCTAACCGACCAAACCAGACTAATTCAATTTGGTTTGGTTTTAACTGAACTCCAACCAAAGTAACCGAAATGATAAATGATACTCTCTATCATTGAATGTTCACTCTTAAGTGTTTACTCCAATTTTTTTTATATCTTATGAAATGAAATGAAGATATGTCAGCACATAATTAAGGGGTAATTATAAATTTATCACAAAATTATATGAATAAGATTCTACCTTTGGGACATTACTGATAGATGCTCAATAGCTAATGTATCAAGCCTCCATCGCTTCCACATATATTATTAAAGCATCTTTAATGGATTGAACCAAAATGATGATGTTATGAACTTTTGTTATGTATCATGATTACTAGGGGTGTATATAGGCATGATTTTAAAGAAAGAGGTAGAGAAAGTGATGCAAATGGAATCTTCTTTATCTATTGGCTTATTTGGTTTGATCCGTTCTGACCAAAAATCGACTGGGGCTTTTGGTTTTAATTGAATTACTAACCAAACCGAAGTAGCACCAAACCAAACTTCCCAAATGAGGTGTGAGTCGGCTGAATATGGTACTGAACCGAACCAAAACCTTTCAGAAGTGTTGGTTTGGTCCTATGTCGCTTTGGCTATTATTCGGTTGAAACCAAAAGCCAACCGAATTTAGTTTGGTTGGTTTAGTCACTTTTCGGTCAGAACCATCAAACTAAAAAAATCAATAAATAGAAAGAATCATGTTTGCATCACTTCTTCCTGTTTCTTTCTTTCTTTTAAGCTATATCTTTATGTTCCTTTAGTAATCATGATAAATAATAAAGGTTTATAAAATCATTATTTTAGTCAATCTATTGAAGATCTTATGTTTATGTATATAGAAGAGATGGAAGGTTAATTAATTTTTTATTGTGCATTTATTATACAATGTCTGTCCCAAGTTTAGAACCTTATTCACGTAACTTTTCATGATAAATTTAATTAGCCCCCAATTATATGCTAATAATTTTTTATTTTATAAATAAGATTTATTAAGAATAAATATCAAAGAATGAACACTTAATGATGAGAAATATTATTTATTATTTTGGTTAGTTTGGTTAGAGTTCAGTTAAATCCAAGTCAAACCAAATTTGTTTGATTTGGTCGGTTTAGTGATCAATTGTAATTTGGTATCTTTTTGGTTAACCAAATTACTTCACTTTGGTTAATTGGGTGAGTGGTTGAGTTTGGTTTGGTTAATGGCGTGTGGGTATGTTTATGAATGAAAGATAAAACTGAGTAGTTGAAATTGGGTTTATCCCCTTGTGTCACAGGAAAAAGTTGGTTGTCGTTCCCCCATTGAGGCGATAGGAGAAATTAGGAGGCTGAAGGACAATTGGAGAGGCTGATCAAGTATGTTCCCCCATTGCATGCTTGTTTCTCGCTGTAAGATACTCAACTTTAAATATCTGCAATGGTAAGTAAAGGTGTATGCCACTACTGTCTCAATTAGTTCTTTTCTTTTGTATAATAAGTTTGTAATAAAAGTTGACATTGCTTGCCATGCTCGCAAGGGGATACAGGTGAGATCTAGGTATGAATGCTACGCTGTACCCTTTTGTACAAGTATATGAATAAAACGCCTGGAGTTGTGATATGTGTGGCATTAGCCAAACTTTGTCGGGTACTATGTACTATATAAGAAATGGTGGAATGACTTCCCAAGTCTGTGTAGGTTTATGTTGAGCGGCTTGCAAAAAGGTTTCTTAAAGTTTATGTTGGGCATACCATGGTTGCAGGAATCGGAATCGGAATCGGAATCGATTTTTCGGTGAATCGGAATCGGAATCGGAATCGGGTAGAATCGGTCAAGAATCGGTTTTTTTGAATCGGCCAAGAATCGGTCGGAATTGGAATCGGAATCGAAATCGGTCCGAATCTAAAAAAAATACGAAAATTTGACAATTCATGACAGAAATTAAACATTTAAACATTAATCAGTCTAATTAAACATCAATTAGCTTTTCAATACCCATCAATTAGTTTTAATCAATCTAATTAAATATTAATTAGCATCAAATTAAATATTAATTAGCATTAAACATTAATTAACACTAAATTAGCATCAATTGATGTCTAACAATTTCTTTTTAAAAAAAATTCATCCATTTAAACATTAATCAGTCTAATCAAATATCAATTAGCTCTTCAATAACCATTAATTAGTATTAATTATCAATTAAACATCAATTAACCCTAAATTAGCATTAATTGAAGTCTAAAATTTAAAAAAAAAATTCTTCAATTACCATCCAATTAAACATCAATTAGCACACCAATCAGCTAAAACAACATCAATTACCATCCAATTACACATTAATCATCAATTTTTTTTTTTTAAAAAAAAACCGAACCGAGTGCACAAACAGTGATTGGCGGCGCGA
>JAVDBV010081722.1:0-11398 GCA_032619315.1 Piper longum | reverse complement strand
TATTTGCTGATTTGTAGGATTGATTTGCCCACACAGATATGAATGTAAATTTACAACATCCAGGACCGAAGAATTTCTATTCTTTGTCTTTATTTTCTCCCTCATCTTGTCATTATTGTAAAAGCAATCATAGTTTCATATGTTTACGGGAAAGGTAAAATAGGAAAAGGATCAAAAATTCAGTGGTAAAATTAAAATGACTACAAGGTATAGCTGCATTCATAATCAAAATAGGTACGTATGCAAAGCCATCACGTTTAATTACTTCCAGCTTTTTCTTTTGGTACTGAATCTGTATTCGTATAAATCAGACCAATCTTAACCAATACTCATGTGTTTGATGCTGCAATGAAACAACAATATTATTGGCATGCTTCTGAAACTTTATAGCAAGAAGACCTCAACTTTTCATGTAATTTTACAAATGATCCAAGCTCTACAAGTCAAATTAGTTTAGTCGCCAAAGCCAAGAGGGGTTCGCCTCGTGCTAGCTCCCTCTCCTACTGGTCATTAATTAATTTCATAATGGACAATACATAAAAGGAAAAAATCAATGTCATGCCAGATTACCAATTTTGCCTGCCCCAAGAGGGCCTTTCCTTTGTAACTGACATGGAATTTTGCTTTTGCCAACAGACCCTAAATCATATATGAAGAAGCTCTTGGTTAAAACATAGTTTGTAGTTCTGCAATGCTGGAACTGGAAGTATATTGTGAAGTTCTACAACCTCTGTATCAAACTCTCCTGAATCAACGGCGATGTTTATATCTGAAATAATCTTCACAAGATCTACAAGTAAATAAGAAATCTAACTGTCTAATTTATAAAATCTTATTGTCAATCTGACAGGGTGATAATAAGAAATCTTATTGACAAAGTAAATAAGAAATTTGGTAATCAAGAAAACCATGAAGAAAGCATTACAGGGTGATATTGAAGCAAATTGTTGATAATTGTCAATCTTATTGCTTCCAGCAACTCTGGCTCATCTACTTTACGTCCAGTGGACCTGCATTTCATTGGTGATCCACATCAGTTTCAACATAGAAACAAGTATTAAAAATAAAAAGAGGACGGACATATATCAACAAAGCAGAGCTTTCTTCTTTGCTAGAAGCAACTCAGCTAAAAACACATAAATCTGTAACAGACAAATAGCTAGTATTTCCAAACAAACAAATTTACAGGATTCAGGATGGGGGGAAGATGATCAGGTGAGAGCAAGGAGGTGCCGGCTTAGCTTAACGCCAAAATTGAACCTAATGTGATCTTCCCGACCACCTCGACGACCATGACGGGCACCTGAGGCGGGTCCCAGTAGGAGGTTCCGGGCAGGAAGGGGAGCCAGTCAGGGGCCGATCGGCGGGAGATGACGGCGTTGATGGCGTCCTCGAGGTGGGAGCAGAGGCCGGCGAGGTCGGGGTCACCGACGGAGTCGAGGATAATCTCTATGAGGTTGGGCAGGTCGGGCCGGCTGGAGCGGTGGCGGTGGGAGAGGAGGCGGAGTGGCAAAGGAACCGTCGAAGTGGGGAAGAAGGAGATGGGGAAGGAGGCGGGTTTAATTTCAGCCGTTGGATAAAATCCAACGGCTAGAAACAAACTTAAGCACAGGCAGCTTGCCTGTGCTTAAGCACAGAGATCTTTTTTCCATATATATAATTGTATGATATGTTATTATTAAAGTTTAGCCTAAATTTAATTGATTTATTAATATGTCCAATATCCAACCGTAATGATGTAAGTAAAAAAAGTTCCCAGAATGACTGATTCTCTAGTCTTAATAACCAGCTCCCATTTATTTCTTGAGCTTTCTGTTAGAATAGATAACAAGCAATTGGATCAGGATGCTGCTCGCTGTATTGAACTTCGTATAAAAAGGATGCATCTTGTTTAACAGTAATGAGCACATCAATCATCAATTCATTCGCACCAATTAATATATGCCCATCTATCTAGCTGAGATTCTTGAACTCAAAAACTTAGTGTGTCATCGCCGGTTGAATGAAGCTACATGAAGATCAATCAGCATTCATTTTGTACAAATACCAATTTCTATCACCATATCCCGAAACTAGCCAACCAGAGCGTGCAAATCTTGAAGCCTGTCCAGAGCCACTAAAACAAGTTCGGCATCCAAATTATAGCCATCAACATGGAGATGCATTCACCTGTGAGGTTTGATTATACGTCTTAATGAGGCTTCTTCCCCTAACCTTTCTCACATTTTGCTCTACCATGAACTTCCTCACCTTCTCTGCATCATCCCGCTTGCTGCTCAGAGCATACAAATCAGAGATCAAAGTGTAAACACCTCCATCCTTCTTTGGATCCGCCAAGCTAAGCACCCTCCCAATCACTCTTTCGGCCACATCAAAACGCCGGTGCATTTTACTGGACGCCAGAAATGAGCTCCAGATAGTCATATTGGGCTCCGTCACCATCGTCTCAATCAGCTTATAAGCTTCATCAAGGTACCCTGCTCTCCCCAACAGATCAACCATACACCCATAATGCTGTATCCTAGGCTCAAGTCCATACTCCTCAACCATCCTCTGGTAATTCCTCATTCCTTCCTCCACCAACCCAGAATGCTTGCAAGCATTGAAAACCCCAGTGAAAGTGAGCTCATTTGGTTCAACACCGGCAACTCTCATCCGCTCAAACAGAGCCAGTGCCTCAACCCCATCACCATGAACTGCCATCCCATTTATCAAACCACTCCAAGTAGCCACATTCCTCTCACCCATCCTCTCAAACACCTCCCTTGCACTCCCCAAACACCCACACTTGACATACATATCAATCAAAGCAGACCCAAGAACCAAATTGGAAGCCCAGCAGCGCCTCTGAGCATACCCATGAACAGACTTCCCAAGTAAACCGTAACAACCTTTGTTGCACCCGCCCACAACTCCCACAAGCGTCACCTCATCCGGCGCAAACTCCTCCGACTCCACCAACTTCCGAAAGAACCCGAGCGCCATGCCCACCTCACCAGCACTAACGAAGCCGGCAACCATGGCGGACCAGGTAGCAAGGTCCCGCTCCGGCATAGCACCGAACAGCCTGCGCGCCTCACCGGCGTCGCCGAAGGCAAAGCAGCCGGTGATCATGGTGTTCCACGTGACCTCGTTCCGGTGCGGCATTTCGTCGAACAGCCTACGTGCATGGGCTATGCACGCGCGTCGGACGTATCCGTGCAAGAGGGCGGTGGCGACGTAGACGTGGGGGAGGAGGCCGAGCTTGAGGAGGTGGGCGTGTATGTGATGGAAGAAGGGCGGGGGACCGAGGGCGGCGTCGCCGGAAGCGGCCTTGAGCGCGAAGAGAGCAGAATAGCTGTTGGGTGGCGTGCCTCGCCGGTGCATGAGGCGGTAGAGGCCGAGCGCCGCCGACGGGGAGGAAGCCTTTCTGATGGTGTGAGACGATACTTCCATGCATTAACTGGTTAAGGGGCAAAACCCTGTTACTCTGTTTTTTAGTTTCGCAGCTTCGAATAATAATCATTAAAGATTTAATTTTACTAAAAACAATTAGGTAAGATAAATTCTTGTGATAAATTATAATTATAAAAAAATATAAATATATATATATTGAATTATATTTTTTTAGTTTCACATTACTTTGATTAATTAAATCTCCTATTTTTACTTATGTGTCGTTATTGAAATTTCCTTTTATTAATAAGAATAGGAGTAGATTAGATAAAAAGTGGCACTATGCGCTAGCCATTTTTAACACTTTATAAGGAAAGTTTTAAAATTTATGCACATTTCATTAAATTAATTTAAATAATATAATTCATAAAAATAAAAATTTTGCAAGCATATGCAACTTATACCAAAAAATGCAAATCTAAAATGTGTAGAGAGCAGGGGTGGGTCATAATCGTTGTGTTATATAGTTATATGACCTTATTCACCATATTTTATTTTATTTTCATCAATTTTTATCATGATAGAAGTAGCTGAGAAATGATCTTATGATGATTAAAGAGGAGAGAAGAATATGATCAACGAGAATAGAGATTTACAATGTTTGTTTTAGAGATATATTTTGGAGAAGTTAGAATGGAGGAAGTGCCCCCATTTGTAGAGGAGAGAAGAAGGTGAGCAATGAATAAAGTTTTTTGCAATTTTTTTATAGTTTGATAGAGGTAGTTGAGAAATAATCTTATGATAATTTTAAAAGAGAGAAGTTGATAAATGAAAATGAAAATCTTAAAGCAGAATATATATTTTGAGGTTATCCTTATTAAAATATTTTTGTTTAGAATATCATGTATATTTTGAGTTTATTACTACACTGGAAGATGTCTGTGTGAGATGATAGTTCTATCCATGAGCTTGTAAAGGAGCACCTAGAGCATCACTTTTTGTAACACTTTATATCTTATTTACTTTTGAACCGAATCGAAATGGTACGGGTCACTCGAGTAAGTTGATTGGCTCGAACTTAACCTGGAATGACCTAGTCTTGGTGTTTTAAGATGAAAGATAAATATCGTTATGCATGTGTGAGATGCAAGGAGCCACAATAGGTTACTATGTGAATGATATAATAAACAATTCACATTGAAAAATAATCACGATAAAATCAGTGAAATTTTTAAAATAAAATGGACAGAATACCCCCTAAAAGTGTGATAAGGGACCATTCTGTTAAACACTATATATATAACACAACATTAAAATTATTCTATACACACGACCATTTCCCGTTTTCAAGACTAACGTTCTAAAATTGGGTCTTGAATTATCTATTCATTGTCATTCAGATTTAAATTCTTAAGTTGGGTCTTGACCCACATGCTGAACATATTTAAACATATTTACTAAATCATATATCACATTACCTCATCATGGTCTACATTTCATTACCAAAATCTTACTATTACCACATTTTCATCATAACATTAAATCATTAGTAAAAAGCAACAAAACATTCTAATATCAATGCGTGGGTGTGTAAGAGACGTCACTGCTCCTCCGTCCAGGCTAGCATGTCATTCTTGATTATCACCTATCACTTACATATATACTAAAAACACGTTATTAACGAGTGTTACTGGTCCAAAACTATAACTATATCAAATTGGCCATGAGAGCTAACTCTCATATGAAGAAAAATATTTTTATATTTTCTTGTGACCTCTCTGAATGACATCTACTGAGGACCCACCAGGTTGTAGACCCAGTAGCATCCTGAACTGACTGGTATGCTAATGCCTCTTTCGGTATTTTCTCATTTTTTTCTGATCCCTTAGGACTACCAGTATATCATAAGCCCTCTTCTTTCCTCAATATATCTCCTGGCCCTGGGCACGAAGACCGAATACTCTCCTCTTAGGCAGACACCTTCAGTACCCCTTGAATCATATGTTTGGACGTGTGATGTACTAAATAGTACTTGTAAACCTCCACATTTTCTTGGGTGTAAGGAACTCAAAACGCGGAGTTCTATGGATTTGTTGGGAATAAAATAACCTTCTCACTAATCCAGAGCCCACCATGACTGACACGCGCACTTGCTGTGGTACGTGCAAGTCGGTTTCACCATCTCTTTTCTTACTAAAAACTCGATAAAATTATATATAGGCCTGGGAAGGGGTTTATAAAATAGGCCCTAAGACAACTTGCAGTGGATCTTGTTTTTAAAATTAGACTCGAAAGATCTCATCCTCAATGGTTATTAATTTGAAAAAAAAACTATTCAACTAAATGGGGCCCGAGTTAAGTAGGATCTTGTAAAACACCACTTAACCCATCCTGCAAAAAATAAATCAAAACTTGATGGAATAGAATGACAAGTAGAGATGAGTCCTAAACAAACCTGGTAAAAGATCCGAGCAAGGCCATGTGCCTAAGCGGCGAGCTCCTATTCCGACCTACGCAATCAAACTAAATGCTAACACCCAAGCTAGCTATATGATGCGTGAATGAAATGGATGCCCATAACTATAATCATAATCATACCCTAAGTAATGCAATCATACTACACACATTAATAACAACATCATGTACAACTATCTAATAAAATAACAACATCTCAACAAACAAGTATTCATCATCCATTTGAAGTATAATCCATTAACTTACTAGATAACTTCGATGTATATCATGAATCTATCAACTCATCATTTTTAGTCGTGATAGCATAACCCATGGTCCTATAAGTGCTCCAACGCTATATGAAAGTTGTTGGATTCCACTCAAATATTTCTAATAATAACTAATTCACATCGACAACATAGACATATACATTATATAATGAACAACAACCTCTGCAATAACATGAATCAATCGTCAATTTTAAATCCTAATCTCTCCACCTACTTATATCATTGATCGACGTCATGAATCGATCATCTCATTCATCATCACAATCATCCGATAATCAAATTATCCTTGTCATGGAAACTAAACATGTAAAACCCGTGACTCGAGTTAGGGTTTTATTACATCGAACCTGTCGGTTCAACCATATGTTTGAGTCGAGTCAGTTTATAGACCGCATGCTGAGTCGTGACCAGCCGTGAGTTATGAACGATGAGGGTCATGTGTACTTGAATGTATGATGATAACGTAGAAAAGATGGTGAGAAATGAGTTATCAGAATATATGAAAGTATGTAGTAATTTTTCTTTTTATGGATTTGATCGTAGAAATAGTTTTAGGTCGATTAACGCTTTAGGACGCATTATGGGGTGGTTTGGATGGGTGATTAGCTATAGTGCATGTTATTTTGATGTTGAAGTGTTTATTTTATTTTACAGGATTTTGTTCTAATTTTTCAGGTTTTTTTAGGATTTCTTACGAGTTAGATTTATTTTCGACTAGAGTCAGTGTTGAGTTAAGTCTAAATTACAAGTTTGCCACCCTATACTTCTCATCACCCTCCCCCAAACCCCGACACATTCCACCCCTCCCAAACCCTAGCCGCCGCCCCTTGAGGTCGTCGTCGCCGCCGAGCGCCACCCTGGCCGCCGATCGCCCGCCAACCAGCTCGACGTGCTATTGCCGTGTCGCCACAACCAAGCCCGGCCGTCGCAATGCCGAAATCGGCTGAGATTTCGTCACCACCCCGTCAACGATCCGCCGCCGTCTGAGCCTCACCACCGTCGCCGTAATGTCAAAGCCTTCCCCTCGACCTCCCAGACCCTTCCCCCTTACCTTGCATTGCCGTCGACGTAGGCCGTGAGTCCGATCAGAACGACCGACAGCGCATGTGCTTGTCTGCGGGAGGCGGCCTTGTCTTCAGACAGGGCATGTGCTTGTCTGCGGGTTGATGTTGGGGAGGACCCACTTCATCCTGAGGGATCCTGCTAACTTTGCGTTTGAGTTCCTCACACCCGGAGAACGTGGAGGTTACAGGTACTGTTTAGTACAGCGCAAGTCCGGACTTGTGGTTCAAAGGGTACTAAAGGTGACTGCCTGAGAGTACTCGGCCTTCGGCTCAAGGCTAGGAGTAATATGGAGGACGTAGAGGGCTGAGATGAACGAGAATGAGATTTGATGCAAGACGCAATAGATGAGATGGCCAAGGAAAGAGAAAGAGATAGAAAGGGGATGGTGCCGCACGAGGGCGACGGCTCTCGTTAGTGCCCTTGTGAGAGTTCTTGAAGAAGTAAACGGATTTTATTCAATAGGAGGGTTAGCTCTCCTGTGCCAGTTTGATATTAGTTATTTTCCGGGTCGGTATCACTCGTTACTAACGGTTTTCTTATATATATGTAGGTGAGGATCAAGACGATTGAAAGTTGCTATCGGGACTGCAGAGGAGGAGCACAGAGTTGCGCACACATGTACCTTCCGTGTGTATGGTGTAATGATTGTGTGTTAATGTTGTTTGAATGAAGATTTTATTGTGTCATGTTTTGAATGGGTAAATGTGAATGACCAAGGAACTTTGGAGCTCAGACTCGGCTCAAGTGAAAGTGAAAGTGATGATACTTGTGTGATTATCGATCGGCATGTTTTACATCATTTTGAAATTATTTATATATATATATATATATCCTTGTTGTGGACAGGTTGGCCCTTATTGCACTTTAGGGGAAACTCTGCCAGTTTTTTTTAAAGAAATAAGTATTTTCCTTATGATTTCTCGTTTATTATTTCATTTTGATTTTTGCTTACATGTCATGGCATGCATGTAGAACCAACGTTAGAACCCAAGCTTGACATTCATACTCTGCATGCTGTGTCTCCGTCTTGACGCCAAGAGTAGGTCCCGGTCGGCTTAACCGAATCTATTAGATTAGCGAACGGTTCGATCGCCGGTAACATTTACGGGTCAGTTCTTGAGTGAACCGAAACGGGGTGTTACAGGTCGTGCTTGGTTGAGGCAGTACAGCCAGGCTGGGTGGTGTCGATCGGCAGCGGGGTGGTGCTTGGTGGCGACGATGACAAGGGCAGCGGCTAGGGTTTGGGAAAGGGGTGGTGATAAATGTTGTGATTTTGGGGAGGAAGATGGGAAAGCGGACGGTGGAAAACTTGTAAATAAAACTAGACTCGACAGAGGCTCGAGTATAGAATATTAGCTTACTCATAATAAATCTTATAAAATTCTAGAAAAATCTGGAAAAATCCCATAAGATCACACAACACCACAACATCCAAGTGACATGCACGATAACTAATAACCCACCCGAATATGATCTAACACGTCCTAATGCGTCATTTAGTCTAAACTAATTCTACGATCACAAAGAAAAAAGAAAAAAAACCATTAACTGTATACTCTCATATCCACTGATAACTCAGTCTGGTGATGCGTATCTGACGCTATCATCGAATACTTGGGTATACACGAACCCTTATAACACGTGTACACGATTGGCCTCAGCCCCGCGTACGTGCTCTGAAAGCTAAACCGACTTGAACAACGGTCGAACCGACCGGCTAACAACTATGAAACCCTGACTTGAGTCGCGGGTTTTACAATATATATATATATACACTTCAAGAAAAATTAAAAAAAGAACAAAAAAATGTTTGGAAATGAACGAGCAAAAAGAAGCAGCAAGGGAAGTGCATTTCAGGAAAAGAAAATCATAGTCACTACTCTTATTGATCTCAATGATCAGTTGAAGAAAATTCAGAGTTAATGATGCCATGTGCTTGTTCTAATGTTTTCTCATTTTTGAAGCCTTAGCCCTAGCCCCGTTACAACCTATAAAATCCTTCTGATCCTCACTGGTCTCATGATTTGATTTCATGGAGAGAACCCTTGGGTTTGACACTTATGATGAACTAATCTACCTACACCTGCATTGTCCCCACTTGATCTAAACTTGGTTTCATATCTTGAAGGGATGACCAGTTGCATGAAAATTGCTCCTCCTTTTAGTAATGTGTAGAAATGTACTTCATCATTTCATTGTTATTATAAAAAATGGGAAGGTCCCTCATATTTTACTTTTCTAGGGATTAGTAAAATTTACGTTTGGCAACTTGTTATTTTGTAAATTAAAATATCATTTTGATAGTTTATGTATATCATTTTCATGCCCTAGCATCATTTTCGCTGGTATTTTTGACTTAAATTTAGAATTTTTTAAATATCAGCTGTAGTAAATATTCAGGAATCTGCAGCAAATTCTTAAGAAAGAATGATATTTTTAAGGATATTAAACAAGCTCGTGCACACTTGGATGTTAGATCAAACTACTCCAACCTAGGATGAACTACTTCAGATTTGCAAATCTCATCATTGCACAAACTTTTGACCAAGAAAAGATGTCTGCACACCTCCACTTCCTCCCCACCTTTCTGAAATATCCGCCTAATCCACTCCATGCCTTTCTTCTCAAATCGCTAGATGGACACCTTCAGGAGCAAAAAAAGAATGCATCCACCTATTGCCAATGATTAAAAGAGACACTCATGTGCAATTGTTGGGATAGAAATTACATGGAACTTGACATCTACCAAACCAACCCTGTAACGACCAGCCCTAACTGGACCGGGTGTTACTTGATATGTTATAGGAATAATATTAACTTAAATAAGTCTAGCATTTCTAACTTAACAAAAAGGCAAATGTATCATATGGCAATGTATAAAATATCTATCCCATAGCCTCGGACCGTTTCCCATATCCACATTTATAACTCAAGGAAATATAAAGGAAGTCCACTTATTATCCATTCGCCACCTGAGTTGGTAGAAGAACCACCCAGCTGTCCTTTATTCTTTAGTTCCAAGCTGCTAACATGCAGAGGCAATTCCGCGTTAGTGATAAAACCACTAAGTCATATAATTAAGGAAACAAGTCAAATATAGTCACTATTTTTATTTCAAAACTCTTTTTATTACGCAGGGAGGCACTCCACTACACTCCTATTATGCGGGGAGGCATTCCCCTACACTCCTATTATGCGGGGAGGCATTCCGCTACACTCCTATTATTATTTTAAAACAAATTGCGGCCCCGTGTCAAACTAAGTCAATTCGTTGACCCCGGTTGCACACGGTGCGTGGTGGTTGAATCTAAGCTCAGGCCGACCAGGGCTGCCAGAAGTGAATATACAACATTTCAATAATTATACGGACCTGGTTAGCTTGTATGTAATCCCGCAGCTGCGATCAACGATCCTAATCTGGACGAGAACATAAAATTATAAATGAGTATAATTTTATTCGAGTAACAATGCATGCAACTAAATGATTAATATATATATCTTTGTAACAACCCGCCATTTTTCACAATAGTGTGGGCCTATGTAACGACCCGCCATTTTTCAATTATTTAATTCGGCCTAGATGGCCGGGTGTTACTAAAAATCAAACCATAAAGATGACTCATTCAAAGTAAACTATGTTTTAAACAAAATATAATAATAATTGTCCCACAGTCTTAGACCGTTTCCCATAGCCACATCTATAACTTAAATAAAATTAAAAGGGAGTCCTCATGTTTATCTTACTCCATGCTCTGGTAGTCAATGTTTATCTTACACGGGGAGGCACTCCGCTACACTCCTATTATTATTATCATGCGGGGAGGCATTCCGCTACACTCCATTTATTATTATGCGGAGAGGCACTCCGCTACACTCCATTTATTATTATGCAGGGAGGCACTCGGCTACACTCCATTTATTATTATGCGGGGAGGCACACCGCTACACTTCATTTATTATTATGCGGGGAGGCACTCCGCTACACACCATTTATTATTATGCGGGGAGGCACTCCGCTACATTCCATTTATTATTATGCAGGGAGGCACTCCGCTACACTCCATTCATTATTATGCGGGGGGCACTCCGCTGCACTCCATTTATTATTATGCGGGGAGGCATTCCGCTACACTCCATCTATTATTATTTTAAAACAAATTTGCTGCCCCGTGTCGGACTGAGTCAATTCCTTGACCCCGGTTGCACACGGTGCA
>JAVDBV010081714.1:0-18345 GCA_032619315.1 Piper longum | reverse complement strand
GAAGGAGGGAGTCGAGGAGGTGGGCGGGGTTGAGGGTGGCAGCGTCGGAGATGGGGTGGTTGGAGAAGAAGAGGAGGATGGCGAAGAGGAGACAGGAGAGATCCATGAAAATGTCGGAGGAGAAGAAGAGGAGGGAAGTAGGGTGAAGATGGAAAGGATTCAAAGGAAGGCATGAAAAGGACATGATGCGATGGCTTTGTATGCATGTCTCTGGTTTTTTTTTATTAAAGTTTTTATTACAATATATATATATACACACTTTTTTATATATGAAAATTTTTCATCTTCCCAAACATAAACGCCAATGGAGACGCCTTGGTCGATCTTCCTGAAGATCAATGATGAGGCGGCGCAAGCAGGGCATCCACATTGGAAAGAGCCAATAAACCTTTCTTTCGATATTACAGGCGAATGAGGCTGAAGAGGATGAGGTCTTGGAGGGGCCAGCCCAAGGTCCGCTGGGTCTAGGGTTCGACGGCTGACCACTATTTCAGTCGAATATGTATAGACCAGATAATTTTTTTAAAAAAAATTCACTTAACCTGGTCTCGCTTAAATAGAAAGTATTTTAGATCATTTAAAATTTTTTCACTAGTAATTAGCATTGACTATCCCACCACCTTTATTTTTGCATGAGATAGTTTGGTTTTTTTTTTTTGTTACTAGGTTCTATAATAAAAATTAAAATATTCGATTTGAAAGAAAATGTGAACTTGTGCAGTTTTAAAACTCAAACAAAAATTATATAGATGATAGAACTATATTTAATTAAAAGTGATTAATTTTGTGCCCAATCGAAGTTGTAAAACAGTTTCATCAAATTTATATGATTTGCAAGTGATTTGAACTAATTGACAACAAAAAAACATTTCATGCGTTTTTTAGTATGACCTGAAAGTAAGGGCATAACCGAGTTGAGACGGATTCACCATCATTAAGCCCATGTTTAGCTTTCAAACCAATAAGCTTCTAGTCCGCTGGTTTTATTCTGAAGAGCTAAGCTTTGGAAACTTGAAAATTCATTCTAAATGTGCATGTTCAGTTTCGTATTCAACAAAATTAACTCTATTAATTTTGACTCATGCCCAAGTGAGCCCTAATTTGTGACGCGCCCAAATTAAAAAAACATCTTTTTTTTTATTTCACAAATAAAAGTGGCAGGATTTAGAGTATTTACGATCAAAATAATATATTAGTCAAATATATAGGCAATTAGATTCCTACAGTCATTTGCCCTCAACTCATCATCTAAGCGCACAAATCATCCCCCTTCATCAGTTGGTTAGCTATAGATCATAAGCGTCTTTCACAAAGAAAGGGCAGAGGTTTGCATATCTATGGTTGGATCAACAGCATTGTTTTTTTTAAAGCTGATTACCAATGCTTGATCCACTAAATAAAAATATACTACTTGTTCAGATGAAGGCCTTATAATTTACTTAGTTTTGCAAACTTCGAAAAAGCTGGTCATCAATTTTAGGTTCGAACACCAAAACCATAGTTATGATGCAACATTCAATATGCTTATTTGTATATGATGATCTTTTGTACTTAACACACATTTATCTAGAGTCAGATATGAGACCATGTACTATATGTATGTATGTATGTGTGTGTGTATATATATATTGAACATCTTTCATGTAATTAGCAACTTTCTATAAGATTTAAGGCGCAAGACATTATTGATTAATCCCACAAATTGGTAGTTGCCCTCTCAGGCCTTCCAATGGAGAGTTCAGTTTCCACCTCAGAATGTTTGCTGCTATGTTCATATGGAACAATCTCACTCTGACTGCTTGAAGGTCTTCGCTGTTGAACAATGCACTACAAATAAACATGGCCAAAAAACATCAAACTGCAAATGAGATGATGCGCATAAAATGCTTGTTACAAGAAAATACAGGCTTCGTCGAAGAAAACATTTTTGTATAAACATAGGTTCAGTTAGCTATGCTGATTTCTATAAAGAATAGTAGCCCACCTTATTCCGTAAAACAGCATTTTCTTGAGCAATGACTAGTTCCTGCATGTTAGAAGCACAACCAAGAAAAAACAAGTCATGACTATGAATAGGGCTTATATATAAAATTTATCTGTTGTTTTGCCTTAAGTGTCTTCAAAAGCTTTACCTTCTCCTTTAGTTGCTGAATCTGCTCTGTGTACATTTGAGTCTGACTTGGACAGAAAATGTGAGGTGGCTAAGTTACATTAATAAGTTTAATGATATTGGGTAAATATTAATTACAAATGACATATATATATATATATATAGAATGTTAACAAACTAACCTTTCTGTCCCTTATATTGCTTAGACTTCGTTCCAATTGGCTCTCTAGTTGCTGTAATTCTTCCACTGAACATGACTCCAGAGTTTCTCCCAAGAGCTTCCTGTGGTTTGAAGTTTGTAAGTGCTAACATCGTATCATGAGCAGGTTTTATAAATATATATATATCCAGTCATTATGTAATGAAACAAATGGGATTTTTCACCTTTTGGAAGCTTCAATCAAGTCAATCTTCTTTGCTATCTGTGCAGCTTCGAGTTTCCATTGCTGCAGTTAATGTAGAAAGGTTTTCCATATTGAGTTTATTTCCTTTGTATATATCTATGATATATTGAGCCCAATGTACAGAAAGGTTTTCCAATGCCGAAACTCTTATAATTAAGCAATAGGAATTATTCACAAAAACTAGTTACAATTTATGGATCTCAATTCTGGTCATGACTATATATTACAATCTGGACATTATAATAGATATATATGATCAGCAAGTCCTTGGAAGAAAAAGGTAAATACTAAATGGTGAAGGTAGGACCTGAAAGCTTCGTTCAGATCTCCCAAGAGCTTCCTGTGCATGTTTCTGATATCGCTCAATTGTCTTTAGCATGCTGGGGTATAAATTTACAAAAAGAACAAAGTCAAAAACAAGTGAAGTTCGAACATGGCATGCATAGTGTTTGAACTTCAAATAAAGGTGAGAATCTGACATTAATACGTTACCATACTATAGTATTTTGATCCGTGTCCTTGGCACATTTATCAAGCAGAAGAAGAAGAACAATCTACTATTTTTTTAACTATCTTGATAAGAAAACATACTAGTTTTTAGTGTGAATGTTTGCCAAATGCAAACATATATATGTGAATGAATTTGTCAGCTTAGACAATCTACTTCTCATTTCTTGTCACATCACAGAAAACAAGAGCATAGACATCATAATCAAGCTAGTGCTTCAATAAGAAGGATTCATGGACAAAACAATAGTGTTGCCCGTGGAAAAATGACTGTTGGTTAAAATAAGAACAAGTAGCTATAAAATTCTTCACCTGTTAACATTAATGCATTTATGAGTTTTAAGGTTTTAATAAAGATGCAGTTTTTGTCGCACACATATATATACTAGCAAATGAGTATATATCATGAGAATGAACATGAATTTGATCAACAAACAGACTTCAAATGTATATGAAGCAAATAAATATACACATTCTTTGACAAATTAAAAAAGTTATATACCTTCTCATGATCATCTACAAGCCAACTAATTTAAAAGTCTGATGCTTTTGGGCCACATTTTGTCTTTTTTTTTCAAAGCACTTATTTTGTTATGTTAGAAGATCTATCAACTGCTTTTAAGATTAATTACTTTGTGCAACCATTCACTATTTTCCTATGAGAAAAATATTTTGTGCATCACAAAAGTTTTCACCACTTTTCCCATGTTTGATTGATGGTCCAATGAAATTTCCATGCACAGTCTCAATAGATTATTGAATAAGACAATTAGTGCTTTGGTGGCGACAAAAGTGTTGAAAATCAGTGGTGAACATAGCATTATTATTTTCTCTCTCAAATGTGATATAACCCAAATTAAACAAAACTGTTAGGGCTGAGCACGATTTGCTTAACTGACCAAACCTTCCAAACCAAACCCATTAAGAAAGTTTTGTTTGGTGCTAGTTCAATTTGGGTGTAGTTTGGTTGGAACAAAAACCAACCAAACTTAATTAGGTTTGTTTGGTCAGTTTTAGGTCAAAATTGATCAAACTGAACAAGCCAATAAATGGAAAGAATCCTATTTGCACAACTTCCTCCATTTTTTTCTTCATTTAAATAATGTTTTTATGTACCTCAAATCATTATAATATATAATAGAGGTTTATATATAAAATTATTATTTTGATTCAATCTACTTAAAATACTTTTACTATGTGTATGCAAGAGATTAAAGCTTAATATATTATCTATTATGTATGTGTATATGTGTGTGTGTGTGTGTGTGTCTATATATATATATTATATAATATCCCAAGTTAGGTCTTTATTCATGTAAGTTTTCGTGATAAGTTTGCAATTAGCCACCAAATATGTGATATAATTCTTCGTCTCATAAAATTAAGTTTAAATAATTAGAATAAAGATTCAATAATGAACCTGTAATGATAAAAAAACATCATTTATCATTTTGGTTAGTTTAGTTTGGTTGGGTTAGTTATCAATTATAATTTGATTTTTGTTTAGTTAACTAAACTACTTCACTTTGGTTAATCGGGTGAGTGGTTCCATTTAATTTTAACCAAACCGACCAAATGATCAGCCCTAGTATTGCTAGCTATACAGTTGTATAACCTCAAGTGTCATTTTGAATAGATTTAGTTTGCAATTTTGTAACGTTTAAAAAAAAAAAAAAAAGGATCGGTGATGGAGCTACCCAAAAAGATGTGAAATTTCACAATTTTAGCTTTGAATGGAAATTGATAAAAGAGAGGATATGGAATTTTACAATTTTAGATGAGATGAAAAAAGAAGAAGAAAAACATAAAATTTAAAAAAAACAAAAGAATAAACATTTAAAAAAAACAACAAATTGGTAAGTTAGTTCGGATAGAATTTGGTTAAAACCAAACCAAACCCAACTAAATCGGTTTGTTAGGTTCAGTTATCAATTCTAGTTCGGTTATTGTTCGGGTAGCCACATAGGTTAGTTTGGTTAGCTTAGTTTTTGGTTTAGTTTGATTTTTAACCAAGTTGTCCATTTGCACAACCCTAAATACTGTCATGCATACAGTTAAACTGATCAATTACTATAGAAATCGTCATTTATGACGACGTGAATATTGCACTAGTGGTGCAAATTATTTGTGAGGAAGTTCCCTCAAAACCCTATTTAGTTAAATTTATTATTGGGCAACTGGTGTTGCTCATAAACTCCTATGATCGATTATCAAGGTTGTTGTAGACCATAGTTTTAAATATCACACCCGTGACCATATTAAATTTTTAGGAAATGCAAGGTATATGTGGTTCGATCGGGTCAAACCGGGTTATACCATATTTTGAAATATAAATAAAATATTACATTCAATATTTAACATATATTTTATCATTAATATTTTATTAAAGACCAATTAAATTACCAAAATTTTAAAAAAAAACTAAACTTTTTGTAAATTTTATACTAAAAAACCGATCAAAATGGTACAAAAGATTAAACTCTACCGGATTTAAAAGTGGTACATGGTATACCGGGCACAAACGGGTATACAATATCGTAATTAAAACTATGGTTGTAATTTTTTTTTCAAAAGTAATCATAGTTGTTAGCATCTAATTAAGATTTTTTTTAAAAGTTGCAGTAACCTAATATGAATTGGATCCCAAATTGATTAGTTGGTGTCGTCGAAAAGTAAGCCTAATTTGATATTGAATATAATTAAAAGGTGTCATAAATCAAACTTCTTATATAAATTTAGAAGTGTGCCATTCTTGAATTTTTCACAAGCTAGAAGGTTTAAGAAATGCATTTAATAAGAAGAATGTAGAAGGGGATAGGGTCTAATAATGTAGATAGAAAAGTTCAAATATGCAGCAATGTTTTTCATGACCCTAATGGGTGTCAGCTTATCTATGCAATTATGCACTCTTCGAATAAGAAACCATTTTCAACTAACTCTTTGTGTTAACTTAGACAATTATCAATAAAAAAATAGTGTTGCAAATTAAATGGCATTATGTCCAACAATTGACCCTTTTTGGCTGCCGGAAACTTCCCCTACAAATTTCATATTACTACGCTGAATTTTCATCCAACTATGTACTTGTTTTGATCATATGTCAAGCTATATATTTTTTAGTTTTTACATTTAAACTAGTTTTTAAGAAAATTATATATAGATGTGTTCTCTAGTATTTAACTCATTCTTGTCCATTAGAATTTACTCTAATTCTTTTAAAAAAAATTTTATATTCCATTTTGTAAAAAAAAATTACCCAAACAGTTGTAGATATCAAAATGTTTTCCTAGTAGGTTTAAACATTATAAGCTTTGCATCGCACCATTATGTCCATCCTTCAATTATGTTCGTCCAAAAGATTTTGATCTATTACTTAAACTAAAATTGTAATTCTTCATGTTGTCATGAAGACCAATTCTCTAGCATACCTTTATTGCCAAAATATAGAAGCATAATTTTTTTTATTTAAATAGTAGCTTATTTTGGCTCAATGTATTTCTTAGTGGCAGTAAATGAGTTTAAATGATAGTAAGGTCTCAGCCGCATATATAGTTGCTCAAACTTTATTTTGACTCAAAACCTCACCAAATCGACTTCACTCTATAATATTCCAAGTTATACTCATTTAGAAGACTTTGTGATTGACTATTGAATCATTAAAAATGCTTTAAACTTCATTATAGCCACCTGTACAGTAAATACAACACAATCAAAACTAATTTAATCTGCATTTAGCTATGATAGTAGCTAGTAATTATGACTTATATAAGATTAATAAAATATTTATTTTACATTAGATTCGACTAGTTGTATTGGAAAGCTGACTCTTAAATTGATTTTGACTCAGCTTTGAGTCGATTTTACTCTTAAACAAGTCCAAATCCTGATTTCTAAGTTAATGCTCCTGAGAATGAACGTATGTGAATGGGTTTGGGAAGTAAATATTGTCTGTTAGATATTAATCATCCTGATCTATACCAAGCCTTAGACTAATAAAGAAAAACTGAGATGCTTGGTAAGATTAAAAATTCTATTCAATATTTCTTCAATTAATTAATTGCATTAATTAAATTTGGAGTCATAATTAATGTATAATTAGAGTCTACTTATTAATAAGTACTCAATAACAACATCGCAACAGATTAAATGTCCTTATCTCAAACTTTGTTCTGATTATCATCTCTAATATTGGTAGTTACGACTATTTTAAAACAGTTATCGATTACTTGTACCATTTTCATTAACATTTTCTTGAGTTTTACTCTTCTGTAACGCAAAAAATTGGCCGACACTTAACGGCTATTGGGCAGTGGTACTTAAGATGAAAAAACAAAGATTGCAGAAAGATATGTTTGTAAAGTATATATGATGTATATACATATATGCAAACATTGATGTAAGAATATGCACATCGAACTCAAAACTTTTTCAGGGTTTTTGTAATTTTTCTCGTTCACCGACTTTAAAAGCTGGAGTCGATTACGTACAGATGTATTTTTACCTGCCCACTTCATTAAAACTAATGTTCATTGATAACTCACATATATAAACATTAAATTAGCTACCTTCCATGAACATTTTATCAATGAATCCTTTCCAAATTTCTTGAGTTAATACATAATATATGCATCGAGTTCATGCATACCTTGGACATGCACTCAAGTCTATAAATTATGGTATGCAGATATATTGACATCTAAGTACTGCAGTAAAAGGACTGCGTCAAGGATCAATTTCTTTGCAGACAAAGGCACCATGAAACCATGTATATATGAAGTTAATGCTCTTATGATTCTATATATAAGATGATGCGCTAGTATATATGTCATCACCATAGATATCTAGCTTGATTAGCTACAGTAACAGTGAATACAACCTACATGCGATAAGTTTACATATATATAAAAAAGCCTCGCTCAAAAAAACCTACAAATTAGTGTACCATGTAGCTGATTGCCTTATATTAACTAGACGAGGTTCAAAAGCTTGATCTAATTCCTAAGCATAGTTAACTTGGTCATGGGAGAAAGGTCATGTGAAGAAGAGAAAGACTAACATCATCTGGCATTAACTAATAAGCTTGGAGGAGAAGGGCCCCTACAGCTACAATATATTCGTGTTACGAGCAAACCAAATTAACTTGACAAAGAATATACATAACCTAGAAGGTACAAGAAATGAAAGTCAGTGCCGGACCTCACCCCACCAGAGATGCATCATACTTCTCAACTTCTGGGTCGAAGGGATAGGAGAGAAAAAGGCATGACTGAGCCGAGTTTAGATCTACAACTACGGGAATCGTTTTAGAGAGGAAGAAAACAGTTTCAAGAGGGGAACCATTTGTGCACGTACCAAGTGCTATCCCTCATCCAGTCACTTCATGATCGTTTCATGAAACCTATACCCCGCTGCGTCTTACAGGCCTCAGCTAGACCCCCTTCCTTAATTAAGGCAACTAGTTATGTTCATTAATTTGTATTATGAGAACCAAGTTGCCGGGTATAAAAGACCATTGGATGCCTAAAAGTTTAAGTCCGATGTAACTATAGATGTACTTCTTCGGATGGGTACATAATAAAAATTTGTGATTAGTAAAAATACTTTATTTTTTGTACGTATTGTATCGGGTGATGATATTGGAATGCGCAGTAGATCTTGGTAGAAGAACTCCTCGAATGGAAGAGAAAGGAAGAGTTGATGAGGAAATCAATAATACTCACCTGGAGCTGGCGAACTCGTAGAGCTTGCCGCGGGCGGAGAAGACGACCACGGCGACCTCGGCGTCGCACAGTACGGAGAGCTCAAAGGCCTTCTTGAGCAGGCCATTCCGGCGCTTGGAGAAGGTCACCTGCCGGCTGGTGGCGTTCTCGATCCGGCGCATCTCGGTCTTCCCCCTCACCATGATCCTCACCCCCGCCTGCACCAAGGCCAACAACATTCCATTCCATTGACACATCGTATCAACAAAATCCAAATCAGCCAGCCTCCCCTCCCAACATCCATTTCTAGCTAAGTTTGGGAGGATTTGATGTGTAGATAGATTTTTCTTTACCTGGTTCTGGACAAGAGAAGGAAGAGCTCAAAAGAGGAAGATCTAGCAAACTGAGGTGAGTGACAGATAGAGGAGATATTGGGGTGCGATTTTGTGCAAAGTGGTGAAACAATATTTGTGTGGACTAAACAAAAATGGAAAGATGCCACAATTGGGCATATGTGGAACGTTTGGCTCATTTTCCTGCGCCTTTCCCCTTTTCTTTACGAAAACTTCAGACTTGCTCATATGTGGGATGCTGACGGAGGAGTCGACGGCGGTTAAGCCCGCCCGGGGCCGATGAATGGTGACAGAGGAGGGGAGAACGGGAGTATGGCGGCCGACACCTCGCTGTTTGTCCGTACACCTTTCGTACGAGGAGATTGGATGGCGGACGCGCGTCGAACGGTGATTGGATACATTAAAATGGATCACGTGGTTACTCGCCTTGTGGGGCGCGCCTGCTGGGCTAATATTACCTTTATTTTTTTATTAGAACAAAATATTTTCTAGAAAAGCATTTTTTTTAAATGAAAATATTCATCTGAAGGTAGTGATTTATATGTTTTAATGACAAATCAATCGCAGGGAAACGTAAGATTGTTTATGACAAGTGTGTATTATCTTTTAAAATGTGTCAATTTTTTTTTTTTTGGTGGGGGGTGGAATTTTGTGTGATTTTTAAATGGAGCCCCATTTTTTATTTATTTATTTATTATTTTTTCAATGGGGCCCTAAATTTTAATGCTTACCTACAGTGTGTTCAACGATAGTGTTGGAAGCTTACGCAATTGCCTGGGTGGATAGGCTGTGCCTCTCTTCGATCAAGTTTAGTTTGTAGTGGTTTTTTTTTTCTCTCTTTAATCAAGTTTAATTTGCAGTGTTTTTTAAGAGTTAAGGAGTTGATATAGTAGTTAAAAATTCAAGATTTTGTATATTATAGATGTGAGTTGATTTGAGTCATTTATACTATTTTTTTGATTAAATATTTTGTTAAAATTAGTATATATTATTTTTTTACACTTAAAATTAATAAAATTCAATTTATACTATTTAACATTGATTAAGCAAAATTAAAAATATTTTATTTTTTATTATTTATATTTCTTGGAGAATATATTATAAAAATAAAAAAAAAAGTATTTTAGCATTTGCTATAATAAACTTCCTTTAAGAGTCCCTTAACTATTGCAAATCACCGCAATTCATATAATTTAAAAGAGATAACCGTCATTTATTATGATGTACACCAATCAAAAGGCTATTACACGAAATTTGTTGTAGTAAGTGGTACATCAAATCATTTTCCTATAAAAATACACCGGTTGGAAGACACATGTGGTTCAAAAATTCATAAAGTAAAATTGACTCAAAGAGTTTTTTGAATCAAACAAAATTTGAAATTATGGTTCATATACACAAAAACATGAGGGCCACGTTCTAAAATAAAGTAGAGATAGGTTTTCAAACTTGAGTGATAAGATCATAATAGCCATTAATTAACAAGTTCTTTTAATTTGTACTTTGTACAGCTTGAACCCCATGTTTTGTGAGATGGATATTACAACTCTAGTTCTCATTAATTTTTTCAAGTACTATCAAATTAATATAATCTTGAATATCTGACTTGAGCAAGGTATTTTGGAAATTATAGGTTGAAGTTGGGGATGAGTAAAAGCTATTAGTTTTAAATTTTGCAAACCATTCTTGAAAAATAAATTTGATTATTTTGGGCCATTGCGTCAATATAATGGCTTTGAACTTAAAATATAAAACCTATTAAGTTATTCAATTGAATTTAATTTTTATTTTGACTCCAAATCAACATTACTTTATTGGTTCCCAAATGATTCCAAATTAACATCTATTCTATCTTATTAGGCATATTTTATTTGGGGCTACAAACTGGCAAGGTATATACCATTAATTTGATTTCTGAACCAGGTAATAAAAGTACCTAAGACATTAATATTAAAGCCTCTGAAAAAATATCACACTCACATCTCATATCACCATGAGAGAACTGCCCCTGACATTGCAGGTTTGTCTAGGACAAAATCCACTGCTTTGCCACGATAAACCCGTGGCAAATGTTTGCCAGTCTTTACCGCAGCATTTTTGTTACGGTTCTAAAATATATATATATATTTGTCCAAGTTTTTTGAAAATATATATAAATATTTTTTTAGGGCTTGGTTGGGTTATTTTGAGCCAATCAAAATATAAAATGCCAACGATAACAAATTAAAATTTTTTTGACAAATTACTAACAAAATATAAAATGATAGAAATTATTTTTAGAAAGCTTTGCAAGTAAACCTAGCAGATAGAGCAAGCTCCCCTCTGGCAGCAAACTTTATTCGTTTGACGTAAATCACACAATCGACTTTGTATTTATATACGTCAATCATCCACTTTAATCAGCTCTAAGCTCCTTTTAATTAGTGGTCTCCTTTATGACTAAGCCTACTTCTTGGTGCTGAGCGCATAGATTAATTTATATTATGTTTTTCACTGTAAGACTGTTTATGTTAGCGAATGCAACTGAGACAGATCGTTTGTGCTTGCCATGTGTTATTGCTTGTTTAATTTAGGCATGATCTGCATCAATATTCCATGCAGTCACTTGTCTTGGTTATATTTATGATTATTGGACATAATTTCTTACTTACATCACAAAATTTAAGTTTATCTTTTTAATTAACGAGATAAATAAAAATAGTAATAATCTACTTTAAGGTGAGATTACACTCATTAAATATTTATGATGGCAATTTTAAAATTTTAATAATATATAGATCCATTACTTATACATATTTAATTGTTGATTGGGTCTTGCAACTAATTACACCTGATTATTATTCTTTTTTTATTTATAAAATAAGGCTCGTCATATGTTCATCCATACATAACCCATGTATGAAAATTAAGATGCTCAGGTTTTTGCCAAATTTCTTGACTTGGGGATCTTAAGTTGTAAATTTTAATTCTTTGTCATGCATGAATAACATTTAATGATATAAAATTTTGTTTTATATACAATTTATAATTGAATAACGAGATAAATTATAATAATTTAATATCTTATATATCAACTGTGAATGACTTTAAAGATAAATATTATTCAAATGAAAAGATGAATTATAAATATCTAATTTTTTTATTTTATTTTTTAAAAATATTTAGATAAACTCTTATTAATTAGAAGATAGAAGTTATTTTACTATTTTTTAAAGAAATTAATATTAATGAGATTCGAACCCGTGACCCTCTGTAAAAAGTATTTTTATTATATTTTTATGATTTTTTTTCATATTTTGACTAATTGATTCCCTTAATTTTAATCTTAAATGGGTATTCTGTTCTAAGAGCAAATTTAATGATTCTTTTAAGGTATACGTTATTATTATATTTTATTTAAATTTCAATTATAAAAGCCTTACACCATGTGCATATATCCTTCTATTCATCTTATGATACTACAATCAAAAACTACATAGAGTTCTTCCCAATGAATAGTTAACGTTTACAAATTGATTAAGAGTATTATTACACGTCTAGTTGCATGGTTTATGGTTTAGATTGAAATAGCCGGGTATATATATATATATAAGTTGGCCTTTGTTCTGTGGTCCCAGGATGACCTTGTTTTATGCGAAAGCGGAATGGGTGGGCGGCGCGAGGCCTGTGCATAAAAACCCAAAACTTTTTTGCGAAACAATTAGAGAACATCACTTAAACTTATCCAGTATTTCTTGCAGGGGCTATGGTTTTTAATTCGGTAAGAGAGATACTATCTGCTACTAAGCTTGTGATCACTGCTAAACCCCTGCATTGTTAATAATTAACTATGGCATCGTTTCGTAGTCCAAAATTTTGGACTTGGGCTCAACTGATTCATCAAGGATTAGACTGGATGATTGTGTATTATATGGGATAAAATAGAGAATGATTAGCGTCGCTTAAATGAACTTTTAATTCGGGCCGTTTAAGAAGTCAAGGAGGGGTCATCCAATTACTATTATTGTAAAGAAATTATCCTGTTTATCACATGATCTAGCTACCTATCACATCAAAGTTGTACATATAATAAAACTTACTTAAAGTGAAGATTAATTTTATCCTTAAAAATATTCACTTATAGAAAAGGGAATTTTCTTTGCACAATTGAATTGCTACTTGAATTCGTTTACGTTAGTATTATTATTATTATTATTATAAATTAATATAATTAAAATAAGGAATAATTATAACCGTTGAATTTTTTGTAAAGTTATACTCATTATTTGCCACGTGGTACAACTGATAAAGGGGATGGCACAAAAATCTTTGGCTTAAAACTATGGTTTCATTTGATTATTTGAGGAGAGCATGATACTACTATGTAGTTTGAGATATAAGTTAACTTATTATTTTAAAAAAATAAAAAAATTGAGCAAACATAAGGAAAAGACAATCAAATTCTTGTTACCGAGAAAAATCCCTACAGTTAGAGATCAATAACAACGAACACAATATATATGAAAATAATATTTGAGAAAAAAATGAAAGAGATTTAATATGAAAAAATTCCTTTTCGAGAGTCAAAATCCAAGACAAAATAATAAATAATTTATTATTTTAATTAAAGATTATAGTCATCAAATATATATAGATGCACCAGAAGATTACTCAGTTAACCTATATAATTAATATTATAATACTTTTTTATCTCAATTATATATATAAGATTAAACTAGTGAATAATACTTTTCCTCTTCTCATCTCATCTGTATATTCCTTTTCATTTTTTTTCTTTTATATTTAAAATGAGACAAATGAATTCATATTTATAGAGGTGTTTCGCATCCCTTCATTTTTAGTTGTATAACAAAGAATTTTATTTGGTATATCAAGATTCCTTTGGTATTCTGAATTTGATAATGAGCTATATTATTAATATTCATAATTATAAATATTAATACTTCTCGTATATAAGGGATAGAGGATACTTTAACCCTTACGAAAAATACTCTATGAAACACCCTAGAATGAACAATCAAAATTATAAATATTCATATTAAAAAATAATACAAACTCATCAAGAACAAAACCAACTAATTAATCTTCACCCTAGACATAATACAAGTTTTACTATAAAGATCTGATATTACCACCAAGTTTATTTTATTTTATTTTTTCTGATCGGGTAGTATTTGAATTTCAACACGTTTAACACCTAGTTACCAAAAATCGAATCTTTTTTCAATCTAAACTAGTCAAAGTCCAAGCTAAGGTTACCTATCACACTTTCTAACGGACGTTACAATATTTAGGACACTACAAACTTCATAATCATAGTATTTTTTTTTTATAAATTACGTTGCTTTGGGAAAAAAAAATATAAGTCATAATCATAATAATTGGTGGAAGAAAGAAGCCGTCTTGACATTTGTTTCAGTTAGATCTGAAACGCAAACACATGAAACACACCAAGTTGGAAGAAAGAAGCCGCCTTGACATTTGTTTCAGTTTGTTGCTTTCCATTTCTGTGGAGCTAATTTGGCCACGCCTACCTCGTACACAACATATATTAAAACATGGGTTAGTTGTATGTCCCATCAGCCTCTCCTCCGACCTTTTTATTTAATTATCGCTTCCTATTCTGCCAATAAAAGCATCTTTCGTGAGAAAATTTTTAAACCATATTTTTCATCTTAAGCATAATGTTATATATTTATTATATCTTACCCGATATAATGTATTTCTTATTTTTTAATATTATTTAATATTTTATTATTGGGTTTATCTTACGTCAATTTTAAATAATATTAGTGGTCCGTATAAAAATTAATATGAAAATTTTATTTATTGAGCTAATTTTTAGATTAAGAAAGACATGTGACACTTATGATAAGTCTTTTTTTAAAGCTTATAAAGAATAGCATTTGTATCTAGTTTCTCAATATCAATTTTATTTCCAAAATTTCCTTTTTTAAAAAAATGTGATATTTGGGTTTGTATTTAATTAAGTATTAATCACAAAAAAATAATTTCAACACCTATTTTATGTATAATTTGAAATTCAGTTGAACATGATTCGATATAATTAAATTAAATACATTTGAAATATATATTGTACTGACTATAAATTATAATAAATGTTTAAAATTATGGTTTTAAGTTTCAAAATTTCGCCCAAAATGAAACAAAGATTAGTAAGATTAGTTAACTAGCTAATGATTTGGAGCAAATTTCGTTTTTTTATTGTTTTTGTTGGTGTAGTATGTTAATTTGTTTAATGTAAGAAGATGTCTGAAAATTGATATGAACCAAAAATACTCAGGAGGCAGGTGGAGTCTTTTGGCCTTCTTCCAACCACATTTGCAGATGGAGTCATGCAGAGAAATTAAAAGCCCACCTTCAGCCAGCGGCCCATTCTAGTATTAAAATTGTAACTAGGGTTTCAGACTTTAGTATTCATAAAAAGATTACATTCATAATAACATTTTAAATGCCTCACCTAGAGAACTTATTAAAAGTTTAAAATCGACTCGATTATTTTTTTAAAGAACCTGAAAATTTTGTTTATCAATAAAAGGTCTTGCTACAAGCTAGCACAACATACAGAAACACACCATATTTCTAGATTTCGGTAAAAACACGCAACAACAAATGCTTTGTTTCTATTAAACTTAGATATTTCAAAGGAAGAAGGTGAGAGTAATAAAAATAGATATAAGAACAAGTTTAGATATATTGGCTAATAAGGCTTAAGGGTGAGTAATTAAAACGCGACACCACGAAACGTAATCCCTTAGCTGCCTCCAAATCTCGGATAATTAAGGCCTTTTGTGGACACTATGCTTAGACGAGGTTTATAATTTACTGCATACACATAAAAAATATGTTTTAAGCAAAAAATAAAGTTCAAATTTTGCTGAAAAAATAGAAAAAAAACATACGCACGCACATTGGAGTCTTTCCGATTTATGGGCCTTGCACAGGTTCGTCCATGAGGCCCAACTCCGGACGATACATAGAGCCCAATAAAATAAACTATCTTTTTATTAGAGCTTACTTTGGCCCATGGTTTGTACCAGCATCAATTATGTGGCCCAACTCAGTTCACCACCATGAGGCCCTCGCTAGTTATTGAACAATAAACCATCTAATATTGAAACCAAGCATTACCGAATATCTGTAAACTTAATGCTATATTTTCTCTTTTTGGGTCATACAGATTGCCAAAAAATTTTATCGAGCAATATAAATTAAATGCCACCAAAATGAAAGTATAATTGGAAATTTTAGTTAAATATATATATAGCTGGGCATACAAGAGAGGAAACATTATCCGGCCCAGAACCATTGCATGCTAATTAATATTGAAAAAGATATGACCATCCCCATTGTTAAGCACTACGTTTGGTCCCAATGTAAGGTTTTAAACTCGCTTACCAGACTAACAACATATAAAATGATAAGGTACCCATCGACTATCACATACGCAGGCGTGGTTGAAATCCATGCAAACATACATACCATACTAATGTCTCATAAATTACATATTACTTGCTTCAATTTATCACTGCTCAAACAACATCCTTGCATGCAGAATACAATAATGCTTTTCTTCACAGGACCCATCCCTGGACACTGTTACTTTCTCCATCAGCACTCCTGTTTTGACTGACTGCCTCTGGAGGAACAAATTGGGGGTACCTACAGCCCATGCAAATTTATGAATCTATTGTTAAGAAAATTCAAGACAATTTCTTTTTAGATGATGAAAAGCATGGATCATAATGTTGTTTCAAGTGTATTATGGACCATAGATAGTTGAAGAAACACATATACCCAACGTGCTGGGAAGGATGAACAGTCGCCACCACCGCTGTTGCTGTTGAGTTTTCCTCACCCATTCGCATTGAAAAACTCAATTGCCAGTTTTTGGTTCTTCGGTTATCACACTAATGGTTGGCATTTGGTATACCGACGTGTGATTTCGTCCTTTGTTATAGAAGTTTAATGAGTTGGCTTCTAGAATTCTACTCATTTTTTTCTATATAAAGGAAACTTCTGATGTTAGAAGAGAACAACATCCTCTTAAGAGCTTTTGAGCATATTTGGCTCATATAGGGAGAGTTTAGAGAAGTATTCATCATCTCAAGTTGAAGTAGGGGTCGTCATCTAGGGTGTGAGTTTGATCCAATTTTCAGATCTTGTTATTGGTATGATTTGGGATAATGAGAGTTTTTTTTTTATACTTGATTGTAAGAGATTTCTTAATAAAAGTTGATCGAGTAGGTTGGTTTTCTTTTCTCTAAATTGGGAGAAAAGTTTCCATCCATTTTTCTTGATGTCTCTTATCTATCTAATATTTGTTTTCATTTCATCTTGAGGGGAAATATTTTCTGGGTTGTTTCCGCTGAAGTGTTTATTTCCCAACAAGCGGTATCAGAGCTAAGTTATCTTTGGTTCGTTTGTTTGTCTTGGTTTTTGGTAGTAACCTTTTGTGTCAAGATGAATGATGAGAAACATGTTAAGATGGTCGCCCTTAAAGGTAAGTCTAATTGGCATTACTGGAAGGGTCGTATGATTGATTATTTATTCACTAAGGATTTATATGATCCAATTCTTGGTCCTCCTGAGTTGACTAGTCCATCGTTGAGTGTTACTCCAGTTGTGACTGATGAAGGGACAACTTCGTCTCCAGTCCACCGGTGAGTGATGAAGGGAAGACTCCTTTGATTCCTCCTCTACCTAGTGCTAAGGTTGAGTCGAGGGTCACCGCTGAATGGATCAAGATGGACAGAAAATGCATGGTTTTGATCAAACAATGGTTAGAACAGAATGTATATAACCATGTGACGGGAACAAAGACAGCTAAAGAGCTTTGGGATAAGCTCTTGTATATGTATGAGAGAGACACTCCTGGAAACCGAAATTTGCTGGTCAAAAGGTTGATGAATCTTCTGTATAAGGATAGGACAGAAGTTAGCGACTACATCAATGAGATGCAAGGTATATTAACTCAATTATCTAGTTTGAATATGCCTCTTGATGATGCTTGGCAAGCTTGTCTATTATTGAATACATTACCAGAGTCTTGTGAACCTCTAGTCATTTCTTTGAATAACTCTGACAAGCAGCTAACTTTTGATATGGTCTCAAGTTGCCTTTTGAGTGAAGAAGTGAGAAGGAAAACACAACAGGTAACCTTCTCTAATTCCTCTCAATCTTTGGTTTCTGAATATAGTTCTCGGGGACGATCAAAGAGTAGGAATCCAAGTGGAAGAGATAAGAGTAGA
>JAVDBV010081695.1:0-27432 GCA_032619315.1 Piper longum | reverse complement strand
ATAATATATATATATATATATATATATATATATATATATATATAAATTCCGTTTGTGTGATTTTATTGACCATGCAAATGCTATATGAAAATTTATTTTTATATACTATGTTAGGCTTGTTGGGTTTATCCCACCTCGATCGTAAATGATGTTGGTAACTTGTATATAGACTAATGGGAAATCCTTATTCTTTGAGCTAGCTTTTGAATTAAGAAAGACCCGTGCCACCTATTGCAAGTCTCCTTTTGGGGGCACATAGGGCCTAATAGTGGTATAAGAGCCAAGTGGGATTTGTTGTTGTCCTACACTGATTGTGGAAGGCTCATTCGTGGGTTCCGCTTGATGATTTAAGGGGAGATTGTCAGATGATGATAATTTCAGGGTCCCCCGATGTGTGAAAGGGAGATTGTTCAGTTTATCCCACATTGGTCGTGGATGATGTTGGTGACTTGTATATAGGCTGGTTAATTGAAAAACCTTATTCCTTAAGCTAGCCTTGATTAAAAGAAACCCGTGAAACCTATTGCAAGTCCCTTTTATGGACCCATTGGCCTAACAAGGTCATCTGTAATATGGTATTTGTTCCTGATTTTTGAAAGTCATTTGGTTAGTCAATAAAATCCTTGAATGGGCATATATATTTGTTTTTCTAGAATATTACATATTGTGTTGCTAATTTTATAAAATGTGGTGTGGAGGCTTTGAATCATTTTACATTCCATCTCGGATGAAAAGTGATTAGGGTTTCACTGTCACTCACTAAGATATGAGGAGTGAGGTCACCGAGTTAGGACGAGGAACTCGACTCATCCAAGTCTACAGGACTCACCTTTGCATGCTGTCTGCTTGGCTCTATTGTAGATTTGATTTACGATCGTGGGACGGGGGCTAGTAGAGTTTTATTGGATCCCATGAACTTTGGGCCGTCTACACAATTTTCAACTACAGTTTAATAAAACTTCAATGATGAGATCCCTTGAAGGTTTTCGAGATTGAGATCTAAAAAATGTATGATATAATTCAGTACCCAAGCCTAACATATATATTAGTACAAGAGTTTTTGATTTCTTCTGTCTGTGTATAGATTGTCAGACCCTTCTACCTATGTATAGCTTGCTAGACCCCTTCTTCTATCGTATATAGATTGTCAGGCCCTTTATTCTATCCATGTATAGATTGTCGAGCCCTTTCTTCTATTCATGTATAGATCGCCGGACCCTCTCATTTGTTCATGTACAAATTGCCGAACCATTGCATTGCATTACTGAGCTTAGAGTATCGGTTCATCATACTACATCACCGTGCTTAGACTACCTATTCATTTGGTTGTTCTAGAGTGTTTAGCATGCCTCCAATCCTCTATTTAATGTCGTGTTAGTATTCTGAATTTTAGTACTTTTATCTGTGGGAACATGATGACCTACTTGTCTGTTTGAGATATCAATAGGTTTGATTACTTACGATTTTTTTATATATATGTAGGTGTGTTTTCATAGCTATGGCCGGTGTTGGCGGAAGGATTGAGTAGCTCATGACGAGGAGATTTTCCATTGTGATGTTATTGTTTAGGATATGTTTGATATGTATTTTGGACAATGTAGTAGTCTATTAAGTGATACCCCTAGATTGTTTAGTTTGGTGTGCTTGTTTTACTAGTTTATTTTATCACCCTTCCATGCAGGGTGGTTAGCTCTAGGCTATTAACTAATAATCTTCTAGAGTCCAGGATCTGATGTTGGAGCACTCAAGTTATGCTAAACTTATTTGGTTGCAGCTGTGTATGTGCTGAAGCAACGAGGATTGGATGAGCTTATTGGACACGCCACATGAAGAATCTATGTGAAGACCAAGTGTTTAGGTATGATGGCCTAGCACTTGAAGAATGAGCTATGTTAGCAATTATTTGTAGTGTATGTGTGGGCCATATGGAACAGGTAACCACGATTCCTGTGACTCTATCTCAACATGCCAAGCATCACATAAGAAGCTACTTAACTCATAGGTTGAATTAAGAGTAAAAAAATGAACCATATATTTGGTTAAGTATTCATAGTAGTACACATTTCTTAAGTCACCCTCTCAGCTGGAGGGGAGGGGCTGCTCCCCTTGTGTCTCAAAGTGCTCATGTTGGAAGCTTTTAAGTTAATATTCCTTCCTATAGTATGAATGATCAACATGCATTATCTAGCAACTCCAGAGTTTCTATCTTAAGCATCCTTGAGGATTAAGATCCGCTTTCGCAATATTAGTCAATATTAGTCCATTGAATAGTTTTTTAAATTATAACAACTTACTTTGGTCCATCCCTAGGCCGAATTGGGATGTTGTAGCCTCCTTTATAACTTCAACTCATATAGGTGTCCTATTTGAATGAGCCCACTTTTATGTCTTCCATGCATGAATTGTATGTTCCATGTTTTGTGCATGTACCATTTATGTTTAGGCCTTTCTTAGAACAACTTGAGTGGTTAGGTCCTAGTTATGGTTCACTTTCCACATTAAAAGACCTCGAATAATCGATTCAAATTTTAACACATTAATCCGGTCTGGGTCCAAGCTAAACTTAGGGCATTATAGTTCGAAGTGCCTTGAATGTAGGGATGAGCATGATGAATTAGATCTAACATCATGTGAATATGAGCATTTAATTTTAACTTAAAGTAACTAGTGTTTGATTAACTCAATAACATGCAAGTATATATGGTTGAACAAGTAATATAAGGATAAATTTGAGTATCGTCCCACAGATAAATGAATATCTTTAAATTAATTAAAGAAAAGGGAATTAAGAACAAAACAAAAGCAATTGACTTAACTAAATTTATGTAACAAATTTAAATCAAAGAAAAAGTTATAATGATGAATCTCGTTCTAGAGTCGAATTTCCCTTAACATGAGTTTAATATTCATCACATCTTACTCTCATCTTTTACTCTCTCGAATTACTAATCTAGGAGAATTACATGACATAGTGGCTTTCACTCCTTCATGCATCTATTATTTCACCTCAATTTCCATTTCTTGGTGATAATTGATTAATCAACAAAAAAATGCATTAGGATTTGCTTTACAATTACATATGATGTTGTGTATCTTAAGACCACAACAACAAACAAGTCAAAAGACTTGTCGTATGATAAATTATCAATGACTAATCTAATTAGTTTCTCTCGAAATCTGATTAAACCTGATGATCTAAGTAATAGGTGATCAGTCTACTCTTAGCATTAAGAACATGATAATTCAAGCAATTTAATTGAATAAAAGAGTAAGAGGTTGAAATGCATTCAATTAAACCATTTTAAGTTCCAATCTTCTATAGAAAGAAATAAAGGATTAATCCATAATAAAAATAGAAAATATTATAAAGAAGAAGGAAAAAAATTACAAAAACATGAACTACTTCTAAGCCAATAGTTCACCCCCTCCTTTCTCTAATAATAAATGACCACCTCTTTCTATAGAAGATGGGATACATTTGATACTCATGAAATACAAGAATTCGAGAAATGACTTCAAAATTTGATGTAGTCTAATTGATTATGATGTCCACTTAAGTTTCTAACTCTCGACTTACTCAAATACAGCCAAAGCTATGTATATCCATCCTCGTTGAGCTTTGTCAACACCATAAATTGTAGCCATCAATAGGTGGGGTCCAATGCCATGACCAACAATTCCTAAGCTTCTTTATTTTCAATATTTTCTGTATTAAAATTTAAAATTAAACATAGCTACTAAAATATTAATTAACTAAAAAATAAAATAAAACATCACCTAATTAATAATATTTATACCCGAGATTTACAAAATCACATTAAAATATGGATAAATATTATATACTTTAAACACTTAACAACTAGCCACTTTAAGTAAGCATTCTACTTACCTTTCATAAAATACCACCTTCTATATTTTTCAGTTTGCCTGTTATAAATGTTGGACCTTGCTTTGATGAGACGCCATTGCAAATCTCTAAGTACCCCGTATGAGCCCGTGTACACTTAATGGGGTTTGAATTATCAAGATTCATAGTTGGGGAATAACCCTAAGGCTTACAAAGGAAAGTTTGGAAATCAAAATATATGAAGATCAATCCAACGGCTTACATGAAAAGTTCGGTGAAAACTTTGGTAAGACTTGAGCCAATTGAATTCCCAGGTGTAAGGACTGATGTGTTTCTAATGGAGACTTTGGCAGCGCATCGGCAACCAAAATCTACATTAGAAAAAGATAGAAGTTTGGATAAAACATAAGGAGTTGAATTAGCATATGTTTGGCAGAGACATCGGCAACCACAGAGTGACCAAACTTCTCGAAAAGGGTAACTATGCATGCTATAGAGAGATTGTCAGGGCCTTTTGGAGATCGTTTTGTAGCCAATCGTTCAATAAATTTCCAAAATTAGCCTTTGAAAAAGCATACTTGGGAGGATTCAAGTCTTAACATTTACATTAGAAAGAGACAGAAGTTTGGATAAAACATAAAGAGTTTAATTAGCATATGTTTGGCAGAGACATTGGCAACCACAGAGTGACCAAACTTCTCGAAAAGGGTAACTATGCATGCTATAGAGAGATTGTCAGGGCCTTTTGGAGATCGTTTTGTAGCCAATCGTTCAATAAATTTCCAAAATTAGCCTTTGAAAAAGCATACTTGGGAGAATTCAAGTCTTAACATTTACTATTTTGGTTAGATACTACCTAGATTATAAATAAGGCCTTGAGGAATGTGTTTGAGATACTCATGAACCTTTAGATCCCTCTTGTACCTCTTGATTGCTCAAGCCTTGGAATTAAGATTGACTACTCATTTTGCTTATAATGCCATTACTTTCATTGTGTATTCTTGAGAGGGTTGTATTAATGCAAGATTCAAGTGAGTGAGCTTCAATTACAAACTTTCAATGTCTTGGAAGTGTATGTGAACACTTGACCTTAGGAAAAGAAGGTGCTAGCATGGAGGACTCCTTAGCTCAAGGTGTGAGTTTGGTAAAGGAGGAAACTAACTTTTATGGTGAATTTCTCCTATGTGTTAGGAGTGGTTGCAAGATTTCTTGACACCTAGTAGATGCTTATGGAGGAAGTCTTGATGGTTGGAAGTTTCCTTGGTACTAGGTGCTTGTGAAGGAAGACTTGTTGTTGCTTGTAAGTACAAAATTTGTTGTCATAGTGAAGCCAAGATGACCAACCCATCAAAGACTTGGTGGGATAGAAGAGATGAGTAGGAGTTCTAAATTGCTTAAAAAATCTTGTGTCTTATATATTCTTTCCTCTCCCTTCCCTCTTATTTACATGTTTTTGAATTGTATTATTCTTTGTGCAAACTTCACTGTTTCTTGTATTTGACTGATTGCTTGAGAGAACTAAGTGAACAAGGTCAATGTCACTTAGGCACTTGCATGGTTTGATTTAACTCATCAAAACAAGTATCTTTGTGAATTTGAACTTATGCTTATTTCCCTTACTCACTAGTTATGATTGATTACCTTGTTGTATTTGTGAATTATATCTTATTTATGCTTAAATCATTTCTGTTATAAGTGTCCATTCTTACGATTATTAGGACAATCTAAGTTTGTGGGGATCTAGATATTTGATTTGTGAAAATAGTTAGCTCTCTTCCACATAGCCCCTTCAGTAAACTTAAGTGCAAATTGAAAGGTCTAAGTCATCTTCTTGAAATTGTTTACCCAAATTAAAATCCTATTGTAAAACCCAACCTGTTAGCCTGATGTTTTGTTTTGGTTCATTGTTGACTTATTAGCAGTATATACACTAAAAATTGACAAACCATGCTCTGCTACCAGCTGTAACAACCGACCTTTTTATAAATAATTAATCCAACATGAGGACCATCACTTAATAAAGGTAATTGGATAATCTGATATCATAAGTATAAGTAGAACAATAAATAAACTAAACTTTGTCAATAACCATCGAATATAGTAATAACAAGCCCATAACAAAAATGAGAATATATCCAAGCTCAATGTAATTAATCAGCAACTTGATAAAAAAGTCTCCATCCCTTCGCTCTTCTTGATCTTCTCAAATATATTCATATAATGATAAACCTTGTCCGCTCAATACAAGATTACTCTGTTAGTGAGTCATCTACTCATAAACATAGTAAAAAATAATACAAAATTATGAATAAACTAAATAAACATCGATAAGAATAAATAACAACACATCATCAATTCCACTATGTACTTTTATACATAATCATGTTCTACTATCTATCATAAAAATAAACAAGTTTAAATATGATTTAACTATATGCGTAACACATATAATCATTAGATCTATTAGCTACCAAATTAATCTAATTTTATCATAAGCCAAGGTGTAATTACTCTATAGTAGCCTTTGCCCTTTCATCTTTTCTACATTTGGAATTTACTATCCCTTATACTAGCTTCATTCTTTTTATTATGTCAATTAAATATTTATTACCCTTTGTAGTAATTTTTCTCCAACAATTATTTCAATTACACACCTTTGTATTTATGCATTCATGTTTCATGAATTACTCGCTGATTTGATGACATGTACCACATAGATCATTAGCTCATCTTTTCCTAATAATTAACAAGAAAAACAATCATCATTATTATTAAGCATATCCTTATTAATTTTTTTTTGCTCTTCATGAATAAATTTTTATTTTGTATCTCAACTCGTTTTGACGACCATTAAAATCCGGTACTCACTGATTGGTTAGATGTCTCAACCTACTAGTTTGACCTCTCCAAAACTATCTTCCTCATTGACATCCATTTCGCTCCGGTGCCCTCTCCCATGCTGCCACCCGTGCTTGTCTAGGCCATTGTCTGACAATTGTGACTATTTGTCTACACTTAACGACACTATGGAGGTTAGAGTATGACTAAATGAAGGTGTTGTCAGTTGGCTTGGGGATGTTCATGGTGAAGTGGGGATGGCATACAGAGGGAAGAGGATAGAGGTACCTTGCCCCAACGCCACCTGCGATTTGGGCTTTTGCTTTGCGGCAACCATATTCATACCCTTTCTCCCCTATTTTAAATTGTTTACCTCACAAGTGGAAGAGGAGAAAATCTGTAAAGAATTCATGAAGCTTAATTCGTCGTGGAATCAATTTAATAGAGATTAGACCTGGAACATGGATAATTGAATTTAATTTATTTCTAAGATAGTTAATTAGACCTGAAACATAGATAAGTAAATATAAAGAACTCCACTGTCCCATGAGAAGAATAATTATAGTTCATGAATGAAAATTATTTTGTGAGTGATTGGTTCAAGTGAAATCTACTTTCTAGCATAATATTTATACATTGAGAAAACCTCAATTTTTAGATTAGACTCTTTGCTTTATTTTCATTTTATTCTAGATTAGACTTAGATAAAAATTCTAAAAATTTGTTATATTTTGCTTTAGATAATTTAGTTGAGGAATTTTAATTAAAATAACTAATTGTCTTTGTGGGAACAATACTTCAATCTTCATTTTATTACCGGAGCACGATTGGTACATTTGTCATAAATAATAAATTCTTATTGAGTTTTTGACACTCTTGCTGGGAACAGAATAATTTTTCAATTAAAAAAATTAGACAATTTGTCTAGTGTTTTCTTTATAATCCTTACGTGTTTTTCTTTTTGTATAGTTCAACTTGACCTCTTAAGTGCATGAATTATTCATCTGGGAGCCACTCGAGAGATTGAGCTATAAATAGAGAGGACTTTAAGTAGAGTCAAAGGAAACAATGGATGTGGCTGAAGAACAAGTAGAGAATGTTATCCCTAGACCTTTAAAAGACTATGAACACCATCACTGGAAGGGGCTACATCAAGCATTCTAAGACATGGTAGATGTTGCTCACTTTGAAATCAAGCTAGCAATAATCTCAATGCTTCGGTAGTCATGTTTATTTTATGGCTTAGCCAATGAGGATCCTTTAGTCCAAATTAATTTCTTGGAAATATGTGATACTTTCAATCAAAATGGAGTCTTAGAATATGCTCTAAGACTTAGAATTTTCCTTTCTTTTTGAAGGATAAGGCTAAGACATGGTTGATCTCACTGCTTTTAGAATCAATTAGAACATGGAAATAAATGACAGAGAAGTTTCTAAAGAAATATTTTCCCCTTAAAAAGACAACGAACTTAGGAAGGGAGATATTCACATTTTTGCAAGTTCACACTGAATTTATGTATGAGAATGGGAAAGGTACAAAAAATTACTCAAAAAATGTCCTCACTATGGATTACCAGATTGGATAAATTTCTATAATGGATTAAACCAAAGCGTAAGAAATATGCTTGATGTAGCTACTGGTGGAATGTTTATGAACAAATCACCAGTGGCCGGACAACAACTACTATAGGATATGACAACCAATGCATATCAATGGCCATTAGAAAGAATCAAGCTAGGTGAGTGTTGATCAGGAGACACATTTGTCAGCACAGATTGAGGCTCTGAGTACGAAAGTAGATACTATGCAATCGAAGCCATTATCTTGTGACTTTTGCAATGGAAATCACCCCACCCCAAACACGAATGACAAATTGTAAATAAAGTAGTTATCTTTACCATCTGTTGACCAAACAAACTATGTGAATAACTACAACCACCAGAACAATTCATATGACAACATTGACAATACAAATTGGAGGAACCATCCTAACTTCTCATCGAGGTAATCAAGCCAAACAACTTCCTCCACCAAGATTCCCTCCATAGGAGAAGAAGTAAAACTTGGAAGAAATATTGGCTAAGTATATCTCATACAATGAGCAAAGGTGGCAAAATCAAGAAGCTTCATTGAAGAATCTTGAAGTGCAACTAGGGCAATTGACTAAGATAGTCTTAGGCAAGGCATAAGGAACACTTTTCAGTGATACGAAAAAGAATCCCATGGACCATGTGAAGGTTATAACATTGAGGAATGGAAGAGAACTCCAAGAAGTAACCAAGGCTAATGATACTCAAGTCGAGGTTTGTAAAGACCGGAAAATAATAATAATAATAATAATAATAATAATAATAATAATAATAATAATAATAATAATAATAATAATAATAATAATACCGTTTGACATGGTGGGATCGAACGTGGAAAAATTTAATTTTTCTATTTAAATGAAATGTCGTTAGCTAGTTAAGTATGAACTACCCGGTTAAGTGAAAAGTAATTTTTAACTGGTTAATTCTAGTTGAATCGGTTGAGTCGACTACACCATTTACCCATTTAACCAGTTAAGTAAACCATACCATTTACCCATTTAACTAGTTAAGTGAACCATACCGTTTAACCATTTAAATGGTTAAGTGAACCATGTTGATTACCCAATTACCCAGTTAAAGGAATTACGGTGAAGGGGTGCTTCCACGTACCCTAGCCGTCATTTTATATCATTATAAAAGGAGAAGGGAAGGGTGTCATCTTTATTTTTCCTCCTCAGACAGACGCCGGATTCCCTCCTTCGCTGAGGTAATTTTCCTTCCTTTCTTTTTCTTTTGTTGCATGCTTATACATATTGCATAAATCATAAACATGATAAACATAAGAATTAGATGAGAAATCAACAAGGGAAGAAGAAAACCAGGAGGACGTCTTGCTGCTTTCTAGCAGCAACCATGCCGTGTTTTCCTTCCATGGTGCGGGGTTGATGTGCTGGAGGTGGGAATTGCTCTCGACGGTGATGCTGGCCAGATGGAGTCACATTGGATGGCCAAAACAGACCGTCGAGGAGGCTCGTAGGTCGGAAATCCGAGGGGAGAATAGATCGGTGTCGGTGTGGTGGTGCAGCCATACTGGTTGGGGCGCTGCTGTGGTGGTGCAGCCATGTTGATGAAGTTGCCACCATGGATGGTGGTGCTGGAGGGTCGTCGTCATGGTGGTGGAAGGAGAGCCGCCATGGATCTGGTCGGGTGCTGTTTAGGTGGCCGACTAGGGTAGTCGCCATAGGTCTGGTTGGGTGCTGATTATGTGACTGACTTGGAGTCACCATGGTCTGGTCGGGGTTGCTGATTGGGCGGCCGGAATGGGGTCGCCAAGGACTGGTTGAGGGTCGCCATGTGGTGGCTAAGTTAGCGACGCCATAGCAGTGAATGGAGGCCGCCATGTTGCTGGTTGGTCGCCATGCATGTTGAAAATACCGACTTTCACTGATTGGCTGCGATAAAGCTAGGAGCTTTGGGATCGCTAAATGAATTGTTAAATTAGAATGACAACCAGGTAAATATGGGGGAACTCGATGCGGTCGAGTTAAAATAAAAGGTAAATACTAAAAATGAAGTAGGGGACATGTTAATAATTAAATTATCATCTAGTTAATGGGGATTTGGATTGGGATAATTAATAATTAATTATCATTATATTTGCTGAAAATTTAATAAGTAATGAAGTCTAACATGATCTAATTACATCATTTAAAATTGATAGTATATTAGTCGTGTAGTTGCATATAGGTTCATGCAAATAAAATTATACTAATGTATAACTTTATGCTCTTATTCAGATTAGGGTTAGCAGATCACAGTCGGACGAAATCATAAGTCAGATACGTATAATAGGTAGAACGTCGTACTTTCCTTGTTGGTAGCGTAGGTCAGCCTGAGCCCAGATTCGACCACCATGCACCGAGTACAACCGGGGTCAAAGAATTGACTCAGTCCGACATGGGACCTTATTATGTGCGTAAATTGTGTAATGCATTAAATTTTTTGGAGTAGTGATAGCTGCCCCATAAAAAGGCTACGGCCGGGGTGAGCGAGGCACAACGATTCCTCCATCGCACTGGAGTGTAGTGATAGCCTCCCCATAAAAAGGCTACAGCCGGGGTGTACAAGACATTTACACTGAAATTGGTAGTGGTCGCTTCCCCACAAACGGGCGTAGCAATCACCTGAGTGCAGTGATAACCTCCCCACAAAAAGGCTATGGCCAGGGAGTGCAAGGTACGGGAACTGGAGTGCAGTGATAGCCTCCCCATAAAAAGGCTACGGCTGGGGTGTGCGAGGCACTTGTACTAGAATTGGTAGTTAGAGCTTCCCCACAAACATGGTGTAGCAATCACCTGAGTGTAGTGATAGCCTCCCCACAAAAAGACTACAGCCGGGGTGTCTGAGGTACTGGCACTAGAGATGGTAGTGGTAGCCTCCCCACAAAAAAAGCTATGGCTGGGGTGTGCGGATCACTGCGGATACCTCATCCGCATTGTTTTGGAGTATAGCGGTATCACTCCACCGCATATTAAAATGAACATAGGGAACTAGTGGAATGTACTTGACTTGTTTTATCTATTATACTACTTAGTGTTGTAGTCACTAACGCGGAATTGCCTCTACAGTTGTGCAGATATGAAATTCGGTATGGGAAGGCCATTGACAACAAGAGCATGAAGCAAGATAAATATGGGGACTCCCTTTTAATTTTTATTGAGAAATAAGTGTGGCTACTGGGAAACGGTCCGAGACTATGGGAACCAATTTTTATACATCATTTTTTAACTGTTACAATTCAGCAACTTAGTAGTTTGTTTAAGTAACACCTAGCCATCGAGGCACAATTAAATAGTTGAAAAATGACGGGTCGTTACAAGGTTGAGGTTTAGAACTTCATGAATTTCTAGTGGAGGTGTCTTTTAAGGAAGTTCATTCACTTAACCCGTTGAAAGTCAATAATGAAGGATAATAAAAATCTGATCCTAAAATGAACAAAATCTCATCTAGCTTCCGTACTCTCAAAGGCTCAAGCAAGAAAAACTAGATAAGGAATTTGTCAAGGTTATAGAACAATTTAAACAATTGCATGTTTACATTCTTTTTACAAATACTCTTGCAGAGAATCCTACCTTTGTCATGTTTATGAAAGAGATCTTAATGAACAAGAGGAAGATTGATGACGATGATGATATGGTAGTGTTGACAAAGAGGTGCAGTGGCATTCTACAAAACAAATTACTGCCAAAGCTCGAGGATCCATGGAGTATCATTATTCCTTGTACCGAAAGAAATTATCATGTTTAGAAAACACTTTGTGATTCAAGGGCTAAGATTAATTTGATGCCACTTTCTATTTTTAATAAATTAGGTGTGGGAGAATTAAAACCATCAAACTCCACTTTACAATTTACAGATAAATCTATTATGAATGCTAGTGGGCTCTGGTAAAATTTTTTCCCTACTAACTTTATTGTCCTTGATATGGAAGTGGAACATGATGTGTCAGTAATATTTGATAGATCATTGTTGGCAATGGGGTGCGTTAATGGATGTGGTTGGAGGGCATTTAATTTTGAGATTAAATGATGAATACATCACATTCAATGTTTATGAGATGATGAAGTACCCCAAATCTGCCTTTTCTTTTTCTTGCTTTTGAGTTGATTTGTTTAAAGATGTGATTAAGGAATTTTAGGTAAAGGAGATGGACAAAGAGTCCTTTTGTGACATAGAAGGAGTTTTTTTGTGACATAGATGTAGATGTTTTGGAAGACAAAAAACCTATCATGTCTAAGCAAGTGATGAATCTCCAAGCCAGTAATGAAGATTCAACATATCTCATTCAAAGAGAGACAAAATAAACTCTTGAGCTCAAGACTCTCCCTTCTCATCTCAAATATGTGTATGCAGAAAATAATTCCAAGCTTGTTATAATTTATTCCTCTTTGACAGGTGAGATGGAAAACCAATTACTTAGAGTTTTGAGGAAGCATTAGGAAGCATAAGAATTCCATTGCATGGACCGTAAGATATGAAAGGTCTAAATGCACCTCAATTGTGAAGTACAAGATTTTAATGGAAGACGATTGTAAGCCCAAAGTGCAACCTCAGAGGTGTTTCAATCCATATATGCAAGAAGAGGTAAGAAAAGAAATGATAAAATTGTTGGATGCAGAAATAATCTATCATATCTCCAACAATAAATGAATTAATCTGGTTCAAGTTGTTCCTAAAAATGGTGGTATAATTGTGGTGAAAAGTGACAATAATGAATTAATCCCCACTAGGAGTGTCAGTTGGTAGCGAGTTTGCATTGATTATAGAAAATTAAATGATGCCACTCTGAAGAGTCAATTTTCTTTTATTGATCAAACGCTAGAGACATTACCTTGACATGATTTTTATTGTTTTTTGGATGGATATTTGGGCTACAATCAAATCCCCTTAGCATATAAAGATTTAGAAAAAACTGCTTTTACTTGTCCCTATGGAACTTTTGCTTATAAACGAATGCCTTTTGGTTGTGTAATGCACTTGCAACTTTCAAAGGTGCATGATGGTAATTTTCAATGATATGAATAAAAAATTCCTAGGGATATTTATGGTTGAAGTGTCATTTTATGGTGTGTGAAGGATTTTTTGTCATAGGATAACTTCAAAGGGGATAGAGGCTGATAAAGCTAAGGTGGATATGATAGAGAAACTTCAAATTCCTACCCTGCCAAGGATGTTGGGAGTTTCCTTGGTCATGATGGGTTTTATTGGCACTTTATTGAAGAATTTTCTAAAATTGCTAAACCTCTTTCTAATCTTTTGGTTAAGGATGTAAAACTTGAGTTTAACAATGATTGTATTCATGCTTTCCAAGTTTTGAAGAATAAGATCACCACAGCTCCAGTAGTGGTAGGACCGGATTGGTTCTTACCTATTGAACTCATGTGCAATTCAAGCAATAAAGTTGTCAGAGCTATACTTGGTCAAAGGAAGGATAGGGTGTTTCAAACCATATACTATGCAAGTAGAACATTCAACGAAAAATAGTTAAATTATGCTACTATATAAAATGAATTTTTGGCAATAGTATTTGCATTAGAAAAAGTTAGAACATATTGGATAGGATCTAAATTTACTATCAAGAATGCCACTTTGCTCTTAAGTTTCTTATAGCCAAGCATAATGTTAAACAAAGACTTCTTTGGTGGATCCTACTCCTTCAAGAATTTAATTTAGAGATTAAAAACAAGAAGGGGTTTGAGAATTTAGTGGTAGACTATCTGTAACGACTCGCATGTTCTGAGCTACAAGCCAAGTGTTGATATACGAAACTAAGTGTCTCGTAAATTAATTTTTTATTAATTTTTAATTATTTTAAAATATAATATAAGCTCGAAATAATAGTCCCATGATCCAAACCAAAATCCCACTGCCATGCAAACAATCTCGAGAAAATAATAGTCCAATAATAGAGTCCTCTAGCTGTCTCGACTTTACCCATCCTTCCCTGTTCATACCTGCGGAGGCAATTCCGCGTTAGTGATAAAATCACTAAGTTGTATACTTACAAAAAAATAATTAATATATTCCACAACATTTGAATTACGTCTTTTAGTGATTATGAGCTTATGCCGAACTCTTAATATGTTGGGAGGGTGGCCACCCATCTAACTACAATCCCATGTATGCGCACACATGCTACGTGGCCCATGACCTTTAGTTACAATATTTGCCATTGACTCACCTTCTCGGTATCACAAGTGCATAATGAGCCGTTTTGTGCCACTGCGCTTAGTCACCCCTTTCGGTATGGTGACAGGTATTTAATCTTTCAAGAATTTTAAGGTGCTGCATATGTCGAATTAAGTCAATTTTTTGACCGCGGTTGCCCTTGGCGCATGGTGGTCGAATGCGACTTAAGTCAACCAAGACTCCCAAATAGGAATATATAATATTTCAAGCAATTATACGAATCTAAAATTGTGATGAGGAACCCACAATTATGACACATGATCATAATATTAATAAAACTTCTCTAAAGCCTTCCCTTTATAAATGTGCTCACAACCCTGAAGTTAATATCTTATTTGACAATAAAGAGAATTCTCCTTTATATAGAAGAATAAGTGTAGAATTTAAGAAGTCACTAAATTAAATTTTATTAATATATGTGAAATTCAAAAAGTCATTTGTGTGATAACGTAAAGTCAAAAAAATAATTATTAAGTTTATATGAATGGATATTAAATCTTAAAAATAATATAAATATCATTATACCGATATGCTAAAGGTCAAAATTTATAATTTATAATATTAATTTTTATCAAGAATTAATTAAATAATATTCATGGTTCGTTCTAAGATTTAGAAAAACCTTAAATAAAATACAATAATTATTTTCACTATGGTTTTACACTATCTTTCTCGCCATGAGACATCCATAGGTAAGATGGAAAAATTAATGAAGAGTTTACATATGAAAATATTTTTTCTGTTACTTTTGTCTGTCCTATCACATCTGTTTAAGAATCTCTTGGTTTGCTGACCTTGCCAGCTTTCTAGTAGGCAATTATCTCCATAAGGACCTGACTTATTATCAAAAGGAGAAATTCTTTTCCAAAGTATAACATTACTTTTGAGAAAAGCCTACTTGTTTAAGCTGTGTGCAGGCCAAGTTATTTGAAGATGTGTAACGACCCGCCATTTTTCACAATATTGTGGGCCTTACTGGCTAGGCGTTACTCAAAATTTAATAAACCAACCCTAAGCAATTCCGCATTAGTGATTAAAACACTAAGCCGTATAATTTAATAAAACAAGTCCATAAATTCCCTATTACTATCTATATTATTGGCTGTTGGGTCCATTCCAACATGTCCATTTACTGGCTGATGTTCAGCCTACCATATCCATTAGTTGGAAGGCGAGTCCAATCCGCCATGTCCATCTATTGGCTGATGGGTCAGTCCCTCATGTCCATTACCGGCTGGCGAGTCCAATCCCCAATGTCCGTTATCGGCTGGTGAGTCCAATCCACCATGTCCGTAATTGGCTGGCGAGTCCAATCCGCCATGTCCAATTTATTGGCTGATGAGTCATTCCATCATGTCCATTAGTTGGCTGGCGAGTCCAATCCTCTATGTCCATCTATTGGCTGATGGGTCAGTCCATCATGTCCATTACCGGCTGGCGAGTCCAATCCGCCATGTCCGTTAAACTTACAATAAAATACGACTAAATTGCTCAGTATCATAGGGGTCCAATAAAAATGCCAACGACACCATCCTATTGTTTAAAACGCGATTAAGTGTGACACTTACGAGCCAAATATAAGGATGAAGCAAGAGAATTCTACGGACCTGGATGAGTGGAGCCCTGCATTCTAAATCGATGAGCTTAACTCGCAAAACTGAAGATGAAATCTGAATCAAAATAGGATCACACTGGCACACAAGATGAGGCAAAGCCTCCACACCTGTACAATATGTCAAACTTAATGAACTTACTTATTTTTCTTACTGATGTGTTAAACCCCATTAGGTAGTTTAATTTAAGGTTTGAGGTTATAATTCTACTTAGTGCATGATTTAATATTAAAAAGTTATAATATATTGATTATCATATTGATTGACGTTAATTGAGGCCAGATTAATGTAACAAACTTCAAAATTTTGGCCCATGGGCCCGAGAAGTCCAAATCGGCATGGGTCAATTAGAATATTATATAACACTTTAAAGTTTAGCTCATTAATATTTCAAGTCCAATTTGGTTGTAATTGGGCCTAGTCAATCTTTCTAATTTTGATTTCTGATTTAATGATATCTGTAATTTACCTAATTAAGGTATAATTAGAAAATTCTATTGAATTATTTAATTACCCAAATGGTCCAAAACTTTACATAGACAATATTAAGACACTTTTTAACATTTTAATTTATTATATAATTTTCTCACTGATGAATATATTTTCGATAGATTTTTCAATTGAAATCATAGAAACAGGATTATCAACTTAGTTCCTCTGTACTCCAAAAATCCGATCAAATTAACCATTAGAATGAATTTTGTTTAACTCCATTTTTCAGGGTTAGATAAAACAATTATCTATTTATTAGATAATTTTGTATGGATTTTTATGTGTTCTAATTATTATCCAAACATTTAACTAAACACACAACACATGGAGTTAGCACAAAACACAGCAGATGCACACAATGTTTCATTAATTTTGTTCAGGCCTTAGTTATAATTTTAGTATGGTAAATTTATTATATTAAGATCAGAACATGCTTAACATATGATCATAATATATCTCATGAAATTAAAATCATATCAAGGTGTAAAAATTGGGGAAATGGGCGATTAGGTCTTTAGAACCTTGAAAGTTGCCACCTTTCGGCAAATTTTAGACTTTTTCATGATCATACATGCTAAATAAGTTAACATGCTCAACATATAACTTGTAGATCTATGACGTGTGAAAACAAACAGACCCAAATCATACAATCAGACATCTAAAACATGAGTTATGAATTTTATGCCCAACTAGTGAAGATCTGAACACACAAATGATACAAAAATCATAAATATTTATCTATGCATAAGAACAACGTAAAACCACCTCTAAATATTCTTTAAGAGGTATATCTACAAGGTACAAATGCAATACAAATTCAAAGAACAACATCCATACACGGAACAACAACCCAAACCAGATTCATCAACCAAAACCAGGGAAAGGTCATACCTTTAACAGTTCAAGGGGATCTCACTTAGAGTATTCCCACTCCAAGTCTTTCAACTCTAGAAAGAAGATCATCTTGGAAGGCAAAGGAATGATAGAGAGAGCTCAAAGACTGGAAAAGATGGTTGGGAGAAGAAGAGGGACGTCGAGGGTGAATGGAGTGATTGGGTTGGAGTTGAAAGGTGAGGATGAGAGTGGGGTTTTATAAAATAAAAAGGGTGGTTGGCTTGATGATGTCATAGGCATGGGTTCCATACCTAATGAGGAGTGGTGTGATTTAAATTTTGAAAGGAAAAAGGGGGAAACAATTTGGTAGTTTATAAATAATAACATGGAAATTTTTCCCAAAATAAGGCAAGTCACAGGAGTGAGGGTGCTTTGACAATGCCTTGCCATCAGTGGTCTGAACTTATGCATTAAATTCTTTGACAGTGCCTTGGCATCAGTGGTTTGAACTTGAGCATTAAATTCAAACCTTGTTTGGGTGTGAGGGCGCTGTCGTGACGCCTTTTGCGTCTAGTCCTCATTTGCATTATTTTTTATCTTTTCCTTTAGAAACATGTGAAGAAAACATGACCGCAACAAAAAAAAAAAGTGACTAGACATGCGGGGGACTTGGTCCTAAGGTCTAGTTAGACACGATTCGGCTAGAGCGAATAAAAAAAAAGGTTGGGCACATAGCGTCCGACGGGGGCAACAAAGTCGAAGGAGCTAAGGCTAGGGAAACTCATACATACCTAGAGGCCATAAATAAATACACAGCAAAATCGCCAGGCAAGTAACTCGATCCGCGTTACGATCGAACCGAAATTAAAACCATAGGGTGAAATGGCCAGGTTTTACAACTTTAAACCTGAATCATGGATAGTTGAAGGTAATTATTTTTAAGATAGTTAACTAGACCTAAAACATAGATAATTAAATATAAGGAATTCCACTATCCCATGAGAAAAATAATTGTAGTTCATCAATTAAAATTATTTTTTTAGTGATTGGTTCAAAAGAAATCTAGTTTCTAGCATAATATTCATACATTGAGGAAACCTCGACTCTTAGATTGAACTCTTTGTTTTATTTTAATTTTAATTTACATTAGAACTTAGATAAAAATTCGAAAAATGTATTACATTTTACTTTGGTTAATTTAGTCTAGGAATTTTATGTAAATTAATTAACTATCTTCGTGGGAATAATATTTACTCATCATTTTATTATTTTGAACATGATTGGTATAGTTGCCATATACAATATATTTGTATCAATCTTGCATTAGCCTAAAGTTTTACTTGCTTAGGTGAGATAGTTTGTGCATACCTCTAGATCTCTTCCCTAGACGTGTCCTAGAAGCCTCCTAGACCATCTTATTTATTTCCTCCACCTTTCCTTCTCCTTCATCCACTATTTTCCTTTCTCTTCCAGGTTCATGGGCTGACTGCTGCAGTGCTCAGGTCTCAAAGCCGAGGTGCTGGTGTGTGAACGCCACGGTACTGCTGATGTTACAAGCATGGGTTCACTCCGACTAGCACCGCGACAATGGGTGCGGAGGAGGGCTGTTAAAACCCTCCCAACATCTCTTTCTCTCCTCCCTCTCCCATTTCCTTCTTCGTCCCTTCCTCTCCCACTTCCAAGCTGTTGTTGCCACTGCTGTCCGGACCACTTTTCCTCTTCCTCTTCTTGTTTTTCTCTTCCCCGTTGAGGTACGCTTCTCCCTCTCTCTTTTCTTTTCTTTTCGGCATGATCATGATGTGTTTGAATATAGATCTACCCTTTTTATATAGGTAGAATGATTTACTTACCATCACGTTTACTTGTAGATATTGGCATGATTTTGCTTAGATCGTGTTTAAAATTTGATTTTCATATAAAAGTTTTTATTTATTTATTTAATGTGGTAACATATTGATTTAGTGCAAATGTTATAATTTTTATTGACTAATCTACTTAAAAATAGTCAAAACAAAAAAGAGATTGAAATTTTATATTTTTTGGCAAAGCTCATGCGACCTCATTTCGTGTGGTAAAATGATTACATAATTAAATAATTTAAATAATAATATCTTAACTCATATTTACTTGTAAAATAAATATAGTGTAAAAATCCTAATTTAAATATAATTAAGTTAATTACGTAATTAAATAAATAGTATAAGATTATTTTAATAATAATAATCTCTGATTTATGGGAAGTGAACTTGGTTTGACTTGATATCTTTCAAGTTCTTTAGATCTAAAGTTGTTTCGACAAAATTATCATCGAGGTTAAGTTTATATAATTGGCCTGAAATCTAAAGTTAATTTTCATAATTTTATCGAGATCTTATTATCTATTAGCATGTTTTCTTCTCAGGTTAATTGGCCCTAAATCTTCTGGGCATTTAGATATCCCCTGTTAGTTGCAAACGTAGGTTGAAACCCAAAACTTTAATTTATAATGCACCGATATCTCCGTTTCCTTTTTTTGGATTTATTTTTACATAATTTTATTCAGTGATGACGAGTGCTCATCATGAGTAGGATGTGTTGTGATGTGCTGTTTGATTTCTTCCTTTGCTAGCATGCCATATCATCATGTTACATATGTGATTGTCTTCATGTCATTGCATACATACTTCGTACAACATTTGAGTAGTGGGTATACATTTGCTAGGCTCTGAGGAGTTTAACACAGAGCTAGGATGTGGAGCCTGCCTCACAGGTCCGTTAGCACTTCCCTTTACTTGATCTGCTACTTGGCTCTACGTTTTTTTGTTTTCATGTCATAGAACGTAATTAGTGTGTTTTATTAGATTCTACTACCTATGTATTAGGTCTAACCTTCTTGTTTAATTTATTTAATTTGAAAATAATCACATAAAAATATGACCCATCCTATGATCTCGCAAAAGGTGTCCATTGGGGACCTGCCTCTCCAACCCAAGGTTGCCTCCTCCATGATTAGGTTTTGACGAAAAAAACTCAAACAACCTTTAAATAGAGATAAAATTATTGACGTAAAAAGCTTTGCCTTACAAGCCACGTCACCAACAGCATGGAGCCCAAGGCCATCACTGCAGTGCATCACAAGATTAACCTTCACCCGACACGCCCCAAATCTCTCGCATATCACTCCACAGCTGAGCCTCCCTGCAGTGCTAAGATTAGGGCAGATCATTTGGTCGGCTTGGTTGAACTACTTACCCAATTAATGAAATTGAGGTACTTTAGTTAATTCAATAAAAACCAAATTATAATTGATAACCAAAGTTAACTAATTCAGTTTGGTTATGGTTTTAACCAAACTACAACCAAACTAACCAAAATGATAAATGGTGCTCTTTATTATTATATGTTCCTTCCTTAGTGTTTACTCTAATTATTTTTAAATTATATTTGTAAAATAAACAATTATTAGCATACATTTGAGGGCTAATTACAAACTTATTATGAAGAGTTAATTGAATAATGCACTAACTTGTAGATTTTACACCATATATAATATATTAAGGTTCGAATTCTTACATGTACATAAACAAATAGATTGAACGAAAATAACAATTTTATATACCTTTGTTACATATCATAATGACTAGATGTACATAAAGGAACATTTATGATGAAGAAAAAAAATGAAGTGATGGAACTATAATTTGTAATACTCCAATCTGGCTCGAAGGGATGGACCGAATCGTGATATTATAATTTGGAAGCTATTTGTTGGAATCTTGCGTACAGATTTTATGGAAGCGGATCTCAGCCCTTCGTGAGGTTTAAGACGGACACCAGGCTTGGTTTTTATAGAATACGTGTAGAGTTCATACTACAAAGGCGGATTTTAGATTTAAAGAATTCCTATATGAAAACCTCTAGTCGTAACAGAGGTATAATCGCTTTTACAACTATAAGCGGTGACATTGAAAATATGATGATCACTCCCAACTGTAAAAGAAGCACACCCCGGCTACAGTTTTGAGGTTGTATGTTGTTCTGTATGTTATATTCTTACTACTTAGTTCAAGTGTTTGCTTTAGCTCTTCTTATTAGTTTCATAAATATAATGCAAGTATTTAAACAAGGGTCATGGTTACCTGTTTCACATACCCTACGTGAGCAATAGTTAAAGCGTTAGAGAATTACATAGCATCACCAAGTATCAGGGCATCAAACCTTAATACCTAGACTTCACATGGGTCTTCAAGTGGTATGAACTGTAAGCTCCTCCACCCACGTTACTCTAACACACAAACAGGTGTAGCCAAATACGTTTTGTGTACCTGGCCTAGTTCATTATCATGTTCGAGGATCTGAGGCATACATACCTTGCAGACGATGGTTAGCCTTGCCCCAAAGTATTATAACTCGATAGTAAAATATAATAATATAAAGATAAAACATGTTATCACAATTATCATAGCATATATTCGAATCATACAAGGTTAACATAGTTAGGGCATATGCCCATCATATAACCATCCACAAAATACATGGTCTAAAGTAAACAACATAACATAGGGACCCGCCACCACCGCCACTGAACCGTCTGATCCATACACTTACGCCGACCAACGCCAGGGAGCCATACCTACATATAGTAAAAAATAAAGTCAGTAATCAAATAAATTTGATTACAAGTCCGAATAACTACCGAAAAAATAGTAAGCTGGCAGACAGGTATTCCATTACCTACAGAAACTTATGAAAACTTCAGAATTATCTCACACTAGGCGGCAAGTAAACGTACGTAAACAAGTGCCGGTGCACATACATGGCTAATATTCATATTCATGCTTACAACTCTTACGCCCTCACATCCTCCATATTACACCCGCCATGGTACTTGTGTGGTAAAATAATCGGTTAAGTTCGTGCCACAAATTTCAGAAATGTGTTGCATTACGCAATGCACTCATACACCGCACTATCTTAAAGTTTGAAGGAGTACTAGTGCGATTGATACATATCTCCATACCGCTCACTCTCTTATTCGTGAAATCCTAAAAAATGCGTGTATTTATATAATAAGTTTAGGGAAGAGGCTTGCAAAATATTTTTTTGGAGTTTTAGTTAAAAAAAAAAGAAGGGATATCATCCTTTTAGTTTTTTTAAATATATATAGAAAATAAGGCTAAATAGCCTGACTTCGGAGGGATTCGATAAAATACCACCGATGCCATCATATGTCTAAAAAAAGTTAAACTTCACATGCAAGGAGTTAAGAAGAGATCAAACAAAGAAAGGTCCTATGGACTTGGATGAGTAGAGCTCTGTATTCTAGTCGGTGAGCTTACCCGCAATACCTAGCATGAAGGGTCACATTGGCACGCAAAATGAGGCAAAGCCTTCACACAAGCTTAACACTTAACATCACTTAATTATATTAATTAGGTCCTAAGTGAAGTGTTAAAACTTATTAAATAACTTAATTAAGGTTTTGATTCCATGTTCACTTAGGGGGCTAGAATCAATTCCAGGGTTTTTAATTGAATAGGCTTACCATATAATTTTTCGGACAGGCTTAATAATGTCCAAATGAGCTGAAATTTAGATAGGTTGTCTCTTATGCTATATGGTTCATAGGTAAATTCTACCATGGCTGGACCATGGGCTAATCAAGGAGAACAAGGCTCATTAAACTCGTCCCTAAAGTACTAGAACAGTGTTCCTGGGCTGCACACCAACTTTGTGACTATTAATTCGTAGGCTAGAGGACTCCAAATGAGCTTGGATTAGTGGGTATAGTAAGTTAACACATGGAGCATGAGCCCAGTAAGAGTTAGGATAAATTTAATTTGTAAATGAGTCTAAGTGGATTTTACAAATTTGGTCACTGGATGGTCTGTTTGTGAAGCTATCTAGACCCTAACATATTTGAAATTCACAAATAAAATTGGAAACCTACCCAAATGACCCAAAAAATGGTAATGGTGGTATTGAGACATTGGGAAATTTGTGGACCATGGTGTACTGAAATCAAAGACTATTAACCTATTCTAAGGTAATTTACAACCAGAGTGAAAAACTAGGGTTTTCAGTCAGTATCTTTACACTGTCCGTGTCAACCCCTCTAAAACATACCTACATGATTTTTACCCATTCCAAAAGTTTATATATTTCCATTATACTCTTAATTTAGTATCAGATAATTTTACAAGATTTTATTAATTAAAAATTTATGGCATAAAATATAACACAATCACAGATCATGCTCATAGTGATAAACACACAGGAAATATAAGGCATACATATGCTTGATGTTCATGATTATTTAGTGGTTATATTATGATTAAAATTTAGCAAGAACTCCTAAAATTACTATGAAAAATATGGCATGCTGGTCATCAATAGATCCTACAAAGTCAAAGAGTAAAAATTAGAGAAAGGAACGCTTATATCACTCTAAAGGTCCTAGTCATCACCTTTCCTTATTTCTTACCCTCGTACATACAAATTATAGGTCATGACAGGTAAAAAACAAAACAAAAAAGTTGTAGATCTACATGTTATGAGTGTATCAAAATAATAATCATGCAAATGTTATATCAGACTACCAAATTATGATTTTTATGCTGAAACAGTGTATATCAGTTATCTACATACATTATAAAAATCATATCTATTCATTTAAATGGCTAAATAAGATAAATGTGTACTCAACATACTCCTAACATCACGATAAAAATGTCCTAAAAATAAATTCATAGAAGCATATAAGCAATTCACATCAAACAACGAGCATTAAAGGTAGCCCAAACCTAAGGCTAATGAGTGAAGGCCAAGGGGAGGTCATTTGAGGCATCCAACCTCAAAGCCTACCACACCCTAGGAGGCTAGAACGTGGAGAGGGATTCCTTGGACCTCCAAGGAGGAAGAAGAAGGCCAAGGAGAGTAGAAGAAAGTGGTTGGAGGTGAAGAGGGAAGGAGAAATGATGAAAAAGTGAGGGTTGTGGTGGATTTTATTAGAGAAGGGTTGTTGGTTTGGTGATGTCATAGGTATGGATATCATACCTAAAGAAGTATGTGTTGGATAAGGAGGTATGAGTTGGCTTGTTGATAATATAGAAGTATGAGTGCCATACCTATAGAGGTATGAGTTGGATAGTTAAAAGATGTATGGCTTGGGTTAGCTAAAAAGATGTGGGTTAGGTTATCTCAAAACCGAAAAACTTTAGGAATTTTATCCAAAAGTGATTTGGCCCACGTCAAAAATTGCACTATAGGCCCCAAAAGGCGTTAGGACATCTGAAAGGTCATCAAACACATGGCTTGTACACAAAAGACACGTGAACGACACAGTCCTAACATCTAACCATATATGATTAGATTGGATTAAACATGAATAAGCCAAGCGTGCCATGTCCAAATAGGCGTACAGAGCACTAAAGGAGGTTAAGACCAGGCAACATACACCATACCATATACGAACTAAGGCAAGAACGGCTAGACCCTACTCAATAGATTCAGGCAACAACTAAACTGACACTAAAAACCCTCGGGCAGATAGCCTCGACTCTACAAAATTCTTTTTATTTATTGGTTTATTTGGTTTGATTGGTTTCGACTGAAAACCAACCGAACCAATAGATCTATGTTTGGTTGACATTTGATTCAACCAAAATACATCTAAACTAAATTAGTGTCGAACCAAACTTCTGAAATGAGTTTGGTTTTTGGTCTGTTAACCAAACCCTGCTCACCCCTAGCTGAGATACTGCTCGGTATCGAGGCTGCCTAAAGCTTGGTTATTAGTCGCAATATAAAACTTGTGACTTGAGTTAGAGTTTTACATTTGCAAACTAGTATGTAAAACCCGGGCTGTCGGCCCGAGGATTTTTACTGTCGGTTCGGTTGTTACCTGAATCGAGTTAATAAGGTCCGGCCCTTCTTGCCATGGTTTATATATGATATGTTGTAAGTTGCCCGGCCTTAGCCTCCTCCAACGTTCAGAATGCCTATTTGGATGCGGCACTCCCGACATTTTTATTTTGATCCAATTTAATCATGTATAGTAATATGTTAGGACCGTGTCCCTCGCGTGTCTTTTGTGTGTTTGCCATGTGTTTGATAACCTCTTGGATTGACTTAACCCCTTTTGGGACCTACAGTGCAGTTCCCGAAGTGGACCCGATTACTTTAGGGTAAAAACCCTAAGTTTTTGGCTTTGAGATAACCTAACCCATACCACTTTTAGCTAACCCAACCAACTTTTAGATAACCCAACCCAACCTATACACCTATAGGTATGGCACCCATACCCCTATTGGTATGGCACCCATACCCCATAGGTATGACACCCATACTCTATAGGTATGACACCTACACCTCTAGAGGTATGACACCCAAACCTCTATGACATCACTAAGCCAACCCATGCCTCTTTAGGTATGGTGCCCATGCCTATGACATCACCACCCTTCTTCTATAAATTCCACTCCCTTCCCTCACCTTTTCACCTCCAACCAATTCTTCCACTCTCCTTGGCCTCCTTCTTCCTATTTGGAGCTCCAAGCAACTCCTTCCACGTTCTTAACATCCTTGGGTGGTAGGCTTTGAGGTTGGATGCCTCAAAAGACCTCCCCTTGGTCTTCACTCGTTAGCATCAGGTCTGGACTGCCACTACTTCTTATTGTTTGATGTGTATTGCTTGTATGATTCAACGAAATAATTTTATAATATTTTTACCTTGTATATAGGAATGTTAGGAGGATTTTGAGTACTCATTTATTATATTTTTCCATGTAATTAAATAGATATGATTTTTATTTTGTATATATGTCACTGAAATGCACCATTTCAGTATAAAAATCATATCTTTCCATTATGATGTCCCATTTACATGATTATTATTTTGTTGCACTAAAAACATATAGCTGTACAATTTTTGTGTTGTGTGTTTTACCTGCCACGACATATAATTTGCATGTATGAGGGTAAACGTTGAGGAAAGGTGGCGACTTGGACCATTGTGGTGATATAAGCGCTTCTTCCTTCAATTTTTACTCTCTGAAATTGTAGATTCTATTGATGAAAATTATGTCATATTTTTCATGTTAATTTCATGATGTCACTGTAAAATTTTAATTCTAATATAACCATTAAATAATTATGAACATAACCCATAAGTACGATGTGTATTTCCTGTGTATTTATGACTGTGAGTATGATTAGTGATTGTGTGATAGTTTAAGCCAGTAATTTTAAACTAATAAAATCTTGTAAAATTATCAAAATAATTGTCTACTTAAAATTTATAAAATTTTGAAACGTTTAAAAGTCATCTATATAAGTTTCATAGGTGGTTACTGAGAGAGTGTAAAGATGCTTGGTGAAAACCCTAGAATTTCACTCCAGTTTGAAATTACCTTAAAATAGGTTAACAGAGTTGGATTTTAGTAAAACTTGTTCCAGACCTTACCCTATGTTTGAGGAGAACTATTATTAATTTTGGGGTCATTTGGGTAGGTTTCCAATTTTATTTGTGAATTTCAAATCCATTACGGTTCAGATAGCTCTAGAAACAGCCCATCCAGTGACCGAAATTGTAAAATATACTTAGGCCCATCTACAAAGTAAATTTAAACTAAATATTACTGGGATCAAAATCAGTGTGTTAGCTAACTAGGCCCACTGACCCAAGCCCATTTGGAGTCGTCTAGCCCATGAACCAATAGTTACAAATTGGTGCATAGCCCAGGAATACTGTTCCAGCACCATGGGGCCGAATTTAATGGGTACCATTCCCCTTGATTGGCCCATAAACTAGCCATGGTGGAATTTAGCAATGAACCTTACAGTATAAGGGACAACTCATATAAAATTTAGCCCATTTGAACATTTTTGGGCCTGTCCGAAAAATCGTATGGTGAGCCCATTCGATTAAACACCACATAATTGATTAAATCTCACTAAGTGAACATGAAACCAAAACCTTAAGTAAGTTATCTAATAAGGTTTAACACTTCACTTATGACCTAATTAAGAGAATTAAGTGTTGTTAAG